>VWZZ01005045.1:222156-261330 GCA_013399095.1 Psophia crepitans
GGACCTCCCTCGACCTACTGACCACAGCCCTTCTAATGCACCCCAGGATGCCATTGGCCTTCCTGGCCACCAGGGCACATTGCTGGCTCATGGTCACCCCTTCGTTCACCAGGATCCGCAGGCCCCTTTCCCCTACACTGCTCTCCAGCAGCTCAGTCCCCAACCTATACCGACACATGGGATTCTTCTTTCCCAGATGCAAGACCCTACACTTGCCCTTATTGAATTTCAGCAGGTTCCTCCCCACCCAGCTCTCCAACCTCTCTAGGTCTCGTAAGAATGGGAGAGCTTTGCAGAAGTCACAGGATGCAGTTATAAAAAGTGGGATCTACCAATAATATGGGATTTTTCCCCTCTTCATAACTCAGCCAAGTGGAAGAGTGACCGGACACAGCTAGAAACTCATATATTGTTAATTCAGGACTTCCTTCTCTTCACAGCAGCCCATATTGGCATTTTGCCCCCCTTTAAAAGGAAAACAAATCTAATCCTTTTGGAGTTCTGTTCCTCATTTCAAAAGTGTGTGAGCCGGTTTGAAATGAAACAAAACATGTCCACCTCTTCTTGGTAATGCCAAATTACTGGAACTGATTGGAGAATAGAGCGATCAGAGGGCACATTGCATGAACTCTGCACATACTGCATGAAACAAACCTGTCTCTGTAAAACAATGCAGCTCAGGGACCAGTGAATTGAGCATAATCCCGAGAGAAACACCAGGCCAAATATACCACTATAGTATCACTATTTTCAAAGATGCAATCAATGCATTTATCAGAGAGTACATGCTGGAGCATGCCAGTCTGAATTCTACTTGCACTGGTAGAAATTGGGTGTAACAGTGCTCGAATCAATGATCTGATGTCAGCAAAAATGAAATCCCAGTCAGGACTAGAGTCTAGAAATAAGCCCTCCACAACCTCCATCCTGTTTTGTTTTCTTTTCCCCCTGCCCTTCCCTCCAGCCTCAAGCTGAATCAGACATCTCAGCTGAACAGTATCTTGTCACTGAAAAAAATAGCTGAAAATGGCGTCTGCTGAGCTGGGTTAACCATGGAAACATAGTTGTGCAAGCCAAACAACAAACAAGGAATCTGTAAGAAAAATTCTCCAATCTGAGGTCTTAACGCCGTCTGAAAAGGGTGCATACCATACCAATAATTGTGTAGATTGCTTCAGTCTTTAAACATGTAGCAACGCAGAGCTAGAGAAGAAAGTCCGGAGGAGGTACCAGTCTGTTTGCATTATGTAGTCATAGTGCTAGCTGGAGTTCACTTGCAGCATCTGTGAACAGGCTTCTTCTAATAAAGAGCCTCTTTAATTGAAGGATAATGAAATCCTGCCATTTTATTACCTAGGAAAGAAGTGATGGGGAAGTGACGCTCGTACTGAAGAAGGGTGCGTGTTTAAGAAGAGAACAAGGCAACATTTATGGAGAGAAGCAATAGGACTCGCTCCACAGGAAAGCTGGATTTCTAGACAAATAGCATTGCATAATCACTGAAACAGTACAAAGGAAAAATGGATCCAGAACAGAGAACTGACCGTAAGGATTAATAAGGCAAAGATCTGTTCCTATCTCATGCCCTGTGCTTTGGCTGGGATACAGGAATGATAGCTAATTGTACATGATTTTAGGCAGAAAGATACTGTGGGTGGATATTGGGGTTGAGATGGAGGTAGGGAATGTATTTTGGCTTTACCTGGAATCAAGAAGATGAGGGTAACTTAGACATGTGAGTTACACAATGGAGAGCTCTGGTATCCACATGTAACTCCAGAGACAAAAAAGATTCTCTAATCGGAACCAGCATCGTTTGAGACACATGTGATTTCAGTTTGCAGGAGAAAATGTCAAGAGAAATATCTCCAGCCCTGGAGAAACACATACAAACGTCAACAGCACCGGAGCTGTCCAAGGGAAAAATCAAAACAGTGACAGCCATTAGCGTACAGAACAAGTACATAGATGCAAGATAAAGAAGCCAATGACTCAGGACACAGCCAGACTGAAAATCATGGCTCAGTGTACATACTGTGGGAAGAACATGATAGGCAGAAATTAACATTCTCAGCCACTGAATACAAGTGCAAAGAGTGTAAGAAATCTGTTCCAGCATATAGACAGTTGAAAAGGAAGAACAGCTTTCAGCAGATGAAGAGATTGGAAGAGGATTGGAGGTGTCAGGATTTATGGAAAGATTGGGAAAACTAGCATTAAGGTTGGTGACAGCATTAGGGTTTGAAAAAGAAGAGCTCTATTTCATCACCAGATCCTGCAATACGCACAGAAGTAGGTGAGATATTGCACTGCCAGCATTGGCAAAAGTCTTATGGCTTGGGAGATAAGGGGTCAAAAAGCTACGGTATAGCTTTTAATGAGTGTTGGTATTTGAGATGTGAAAAGTGGAGATGAAAAAAGCATCATTATTGCTACATCCTTCAAGACTTGCAGAAACAGGGTAAGGAAGGGTGAAAGATTAAGGTTATTTCTTGGGACACGAAACTTCACAGGCTTGGAGCTCAAGGGAGTGTCCATTCAGTGTCCACACTTCTTCCTACCAGGGGACAGGGAAATATAGAGGTATTTGGGTGTCTCATGTCTTAGGACAAAGAACAATAAAGAGAATAAGCCGGTGTGCCTTGGAGAAGGAGTTAATTTTCCATTGCCTGAAAAAAAAAGAGTCCTCCATCACAACTTCAGCAGATGAAACTAGGAACTAGCTAGGAAGGACATCTTTACTACCTATTGTACGCTCAGGGAGCTGCTGCAGCAACCAGTTACATGTGTCTCCCTGTAAAGATCAGTCCTGGCAAGTATTTCTAGTTAGCCAGCCATGTGCATATGGGGTGCTTTAATAAACTTCACCCCTTTTCCCCAGCTGCTCATGGGGCTGCCTGCAGGCACTGCGGCACAGAGTAGCAGCACAGCAAATGTGTTTCTGGCTGGAATTAGGAAGCAAGGAATTGCTTTTCTTCCTGAATCTTGGCATTTCAAATGAGGTGAAGGACACAGCTTAAAAATGTGAGTTTGCAATGTAAAATATAACATGTTTGTATTGTAAACTGCCTTGGATTACTTTTACTGCCTTCAGGCTAGGGTTGGGGTCAGCTCAAAGGTTGCAATTTAGTACAAGGAAACCTAGAATGAAACTCAAGCCTAAATCTTGCAGGTGCTGGTAGAGAAGGATGAAGAAAGTAGTTGTTAGTGTGGAGAAAGTGTGTATGACTGATCTTTTCTGTCTAGCCTCTGACTTAGCTCAGAATGAATACTATAGTTAGGATCAGGTTTTAGGAAAAGAAAACCAGTAGAGCTCATTCTAATATAAAACCTTGGAATTTCAAATAACTTCTTTTGAGTTGTAAGCATCTCTTTCAAATGCTTAGGATTTGTAGGACAGGAAGAGAAGAAATCTAAATGAAGTTTATTTCTGAGTCTTGCAAGTCTTGCTATGATAAAGATGGAGAGATGTAGTTAGCAGGAAGACATTCACAATTAACTTTTTTCTCTCTAACGGTTTGTGATTTCTGTTTCAGATCATGGTTAGGAATATGGTTAAGTTGTGCCAGAGTCATGTTCATTTGACAGAAATTATTTAAGTTTTGTTTCTATAAGGAAGGAAACCTCCCTTTCAGGGTTTAAGCTGAGGGGGAGGAGTCTGAATAGTTTTATGTTTGTACCTTGCAAGTCATAACAGGTAAGTTTGGAGGACACAACTAGCAGGAAAAAATATCTGATGAGTAATTTCAGCACTTCAAGAACCTGTCTTTCGGGAAAGAGGTAAGATGGGGAAGCGGAAGTCTAGAACTTCGGGGACTTTTCTTATTCTGGGGACTTGCCAACATGACCAACATGAGGTAAGTAGCCTGCAGGTCAAATAGTTTATGATTAATTTTATGGTTCCCATGAGCTGCAGGTTGTTTAGTCCTAGTCTATTTTAACCTAGTCGCGTCTGATGAGGGATAAGAAATAAGTCATAACTTCTTTTCCCCTACTAACTTCACCCCACATCTTACCCTCTCAGTGGCTCTAAGATTCAGGAACAAATCTAGCTTCATGGGTTTTACTCCTCAAACCTACCCTGAAAGAGAGACCTGAAACTCATGGCAGGAGTCACACTCGTAAGACTTCTGTCTCTGCTAGCTATATCCTGTCTCTGCTAGTCAAACCCAACTGGCAACCGGTCATGAGTGCTGTTCACCAGGGGTTGGTGTTGGGGCCCATCCTCTTTAACATCTTTGTTGATGATTTGGATGAGGGAACTGAGTGTACCCTCAGTAAGTTTGAAGATGACACTAAGCTGGGGGGAACTGCTGATCTGCCAGAGGGTCGGATGGCTCTGCAGAGGGACCTGGACAGGTTGGATCTCTGGGCAGAGGCCAATGGGATGAGGTTCAATGTGGCAAAGTGCTGGGTACTGCACTTCGATCACAACAACCCGAGGCAGCACTACATGCTTGGGGTGGGGTGGCTGGAAAGGACCTGGGGGTGTTGGTTGACACTCACCTGGACATGAGCCGGCAGTGTGCCCAGGTGGCCAAGAAGGCCAATGGCATCCTGGCCTGTATCACGAATAGTGTGGCCAGCCGGAGCAGGGAGGTGAACGTCCCCCTGTACTCAGCCCTGGTGAGGCCGCACCTCGAGTACTGTGTCCAGTTTTGGGCCCCTCACTACAAGAAAGACATCGAGGCCCTAGAGCGTGTCCAGAGAAGGGCAACGAAACTGGTGAAGGGGCTGGAGCACAGGTCTTATGAGGAGCAGCTGAGGGAACTGGGCTTGTTTAGTCTGGAGAAGAGGAGGCTCAGGGCAGACCTTATTGCCCTCTACAACTACCTGAAAGGAAGTTGTGGCGAGCTGGGGGTTGGCCTCTTCTCACAGATAACTAGTGGTAGGACAAGAGGGAATGGCCGCAAGTTGTGCGAGGGAAAGTTTAGGTTGGAGATTAGGAGAAATTTCTTCTCGTAAAGGGTGGTCGGGCATTAGAATGGGTTGCCCAGGGTCGTGGTGAAGTCACCGTCCCTGGGTGTGTTTAAAGAAAGGTTGGATGTGGTACTTAGGGACATGATTTAGTGGGTAATAGGTGGTAGGGGGACGGTTGGACTAGATGATCCTTGAGGTCTCTTCCAACCTTAATGATTCTATGATTATTATTCTATGATTATCTTCTCTCACTGGAAATTGAGAATTTCTGTAATAAAGCTAAAGCTAGGATGCCTCAGTCCTAAGTCTTGCCCAAACCTGAAGAAAGAACTGTGACTTACAATAGGCTTAAGCAAATTATAAGCCATTACTCTGCAAATTTAACAGTCCTCTGGGGCTTGCAAGATTTGGGCAAGTAGAATTTCTCTGTAGAGTCAGCCACAGAATTTCTTACATTCTGAAGCTACCTGTAAACCTAAACTGAATTCTAACATTCAGAACAACTCAAAGTCAAACCCAAATAAGAAAGCATCCTTTCCCCTTGCCAGCATAGGGAAATTGCTGAATTAAGTTTAGCATTCAGAGCAACATGGACTGAGTATTTTAGTTTGTTATTACATAGCAGGTCCTATTACAAGGCTGAAGATTTGCCATGAAGATTTGCAAAGATAAAGCACTAGAGAAGGTACCAGAAGGGTCTTTACTGTTCTTGGTCTCTATACTAGCATAAAGACAACAGTAGAATTTGAAATAGGGAAAGATTTCAAGCAAGAGACATTACGGGACAATCTGTTCTTCATTTTGCAACTCCTCCAGGCAAAGGGTGATGGACAGCTCAGAAAACCATGTAGTTTAGTATTTTTGGCCATTTGGAGATAGGGTAGATTAGGTCTAGGGTTTTGAAGACAAACTGTAGTTTTCTGTAGCTAGCAAGGCTGGAGACGATTACTTCTGTGTAGGTACTGGAATAAGGATCAGGTCAGTGTTGAGTATTTAAGATTAGAGTTTTCAAGCCAGTATTTTCAGTCTGAAGAATACGACAGCACCTGCTCATGCTGCCTCTAGGTCTCCTCTTTGTTTCCAGCACTAGAAGGTTCTGGCTCCAGACCTTTTCTTTGCCTCACTGAAGAGGAAATGATCCAGTTGTAAAGCTAATTCATTTGGGTCCTCATTTTCTACACCCAGACATACTTCTAATTATAACCTGCCAACTTATCACAGCCACAAATCTAAGCATTTCTGCCAGCTAGTTTCAGTTGCATTTCTAACCATAACAAAAGCAGAAATTATCCTTGCACATTCAGATTTGCTGTCATGAGCCCATGAAAATTTACAGCAGGTAATTGTAAGCCATAATTTTTTAGTTTCTGATGTCATCAACACAAAGGCTAACCAACAATCTCTCTTAATTATACCACAGATTAAAGAGTCATGGTTAATTCAGGATCGGATACTGCTTATCAGGTTGGGTTAAAATTTAGGGTTAGGGTTCAGATTACTTTTGGGACAGCAAGGACTAAAGAGAGAGTTTTATTGTTGGGTACTACATGACCTGTAGGACTAGAAGCTAGACTATCAGAGACAAATGGCTTGTGATTAATTCTCGTGCTGTTAGGGGTCTCTGGACTATTAACCTTAATTTTAAGGTTAGGGTTCAGAAGATCTGGGTCATCAAAGCTAGATTTATTGCTGGATTCTGAAAAGCCCAGAGGGCTAGACTGATGGCTTGAACAGGAATGAGCAAATGATTTGTGGTTCAGGGCAGTTAGGGATGACTAGGCCATGGGAATAATGTAGCAAACGGTTCGCACAGATGCCAATTTTGGCCTCAGCAAAGATTTGGACTGGTAGCAAGCAAATGATAAGTTAAAGCGTCTTTTACAGTTAATCAACCTACCACCAGAAAAGGTTTCTATGAATATATTAGATTAACAAATTTATCAGACTTACTTCCAGTCTGTTGGAAATACAACGTTGTTAAGCAAGTACCACAAGACTGGATTAATTTCAACAATTCCTAATCAGTTCAAATTTTCAGGGAGAAACAAACACATACACAAAAACGTATTAGAGTGCAAAGTTTGGTGTCACTGACAGGCGAACCCAGTAATAGCGGGTCAGCACAAATCATGCAACTAATCAGAATTTTTTCTTAGTGCGAGACAGGAACAAGAATAATAACTTTGTTCAGTGTTCTCCATAATGTAAAGACACGTTTCAAGAAGACACAAGACAAGCTGAAGCCAGAAATGACTTTCCACATGCAGCTCAAAATCTAGCCATGATAAAGTCACCAACAGTAGTTCTACAAATGACAGCAACCATTACAGCCAAAAACCAGTACAAAATAAACCAGTGGTCTACTAATCAAGAGAAAGCCTTCAAAGCAATGTGAGACAGTACTACATAGCAGAATGCTGAAAAGACTTCCACTCCCCAGTAAGGTGGAGGGTTACTACCAAAATTGCTTTGGGCAAAAGTGCTTAGTGTTTTTGAAGTGGCTTGCCATACTGAACCTACTGCCAGTTTCTTGACTATCTGCCATCACTATTTGCCATCACATATGGCATTTATCATTACTCTCAATATTATTGTCACAAATCTAGCTACCCAAGTTTTCTGATAAGAACTAAGACTGTCATTAACTAAAGGGACTCAGAAGCACGAAGCGTGTAGGTCATCACATTCCTGTTGCAGTAGCCAAAGGTAACAAGAACAGGCTATCCAGTTAATCACACGATAACAATCACAGCCAATTCCCAAGCAAGTACAAGGAGTGTAATGTATCTGAATGCAGACAAGATGAAGCCAGACATCTTTCTTTTGATCTCTGAAGAGATACTGGTCAGACCTGAGAAAGAGAGAGAAAAAAGCAATGCCTGTACCAGGAGATGAAAGTGGGAATCACTGATTTACATGCATGGCCCATTGGTTTTCTGGGTTCTGCTCCCTCCTAGCTCTGCCTTAGACAATTAACATACAATTATGCCACACAGAGGTGGTCCTGAAAACTGGGAAAAATGTGAGAATATCCTAAAGTGCCTCAGTCTGTGAGGCTGAGAAGGCAGCAGCTCTCAGACGGGGGTAGCTCACTTGTTTGGCCCCAAGACAATTGCAAGAAAGGGGAGGGAAAGAGGCAACTCAACTTCAACTCTTATTTTCCTGCTTTTATTTTATTTTTTTTAACTTTGAGGCAGCAGTGGCACAGGGATAGGAAGCTGACAGGACCAAAGGTTGTGGCTAGGCTGAAGATGTCTCTGTGCATGCAGCTACCAGATGGCTGTCTACTCCTTCCCATGCCTTCCCTTCTCTGTGCAATGGTGAGCTGGGGGAGGCTGAGGGGATGAGCTGTGGCTCTTGTGTTGGCAACATGGATAGGGCTACATTTCCACTTTCTGGGGGTGCTCAAGATCATCAGCTCAAGGAAGACTGCTTTGGGGAATAATTGTGATGGCTATACCAGGGAAGTTAGCATAGGTAGGGAGTGCAAGGGCAGGAGACAGCAAGGAGGAGACACACTAGGGCTTTGGGAGTAGAAATACAGAGAAACAGGTAGGAAGTGATGATGCGTCAGGAGTTGGCAAGCAAAGGTTGGAAGGCTGGGGGAGAGGTAGAATAGACCGGCTCTGATCTGCTAGCATTTGAAGTAGTAAGACTTGTTGTTAGGAAGAGATTTATTTCTTAGAGCTATGTTTGTTATACTTAGGATGGGGGCATTCAAGATGGGGTGAAAGTGTCTGCAGAAGTCCAGAGAGGATGTATGCAGGGAAAGGGATTGACAAGGAAAAGGGAGTGGCAGAAAGAAGTAAGGGTGGACGGGGGCAGTGTTAAGCACCTTGAAGAGGTCTGCAAAGCTGGCAGCTCAGAGCACTGCTTCGAGCACTGGACAGAGCCACACTGAAGGCTCAAAACCAAAACACCATCTGACTGAGCTGTTGGGAATTCAAGGGTGCTATCAGTTCACCTTTCAGTACTGGCTGGATATGAAATCCCAGTACAAACTGCCACAGGAGGAAACCACTGTCCACTACACCCAAACAATAAATCTGGTAAAGCTGCAGAGCAGGATAACAAAGCTGACGAAAATTATGGCCTGGCTTCCATATAAGGAATGATTAAGTAGACTAAGAACGTTCAGCCTAAGGGACACTATGATAGATGACTGTAAAATCACAAGTGGTGTAAGCATGGTAAATAGGAAACAACTACACACTACTTTTGGTATACAAGCCAGAGGGCATCAAATGAAAAGCAGGAAGCATTTTTCAAACAAATAAAAAGGTAGCTTTTCCCTCTCTTAACTCACAGTAAAGCCAGCTAACCCCTTGCCACAGGATGTTGTGGGATACCACAAGTTAACTTGCATTTAAAAATTCATGAACGAATTCACAGAAGAAAAATCCATCAGAGCTATTAAAAACAAAGGCCTCATCTCTGGCTCAGGAATTACCCGAGCCACAAATTCCTGGAGCCTGAAGAGTGTTTTGAGGAAGTCTCGCTACATTTGCCCTCTTCCCACAACCTTCTTCAGTCATCTGGCCCTGGCCATCCTCAGAAATGAGATACTGGGTCAGGGATGGATGTTCAAGCTTAACCCAGTCCATTGTTGTGGGCAAATGCAAGACAAAGGTAGAGAAAAACATGATTATGACTACAGTATAAGTGCAGAAAGTCCATGTGTCACGATAAATGGATCCAAGCCCAGACTTTGGGAACACTGCGTGTTAGCCAGCACTGGAAATAAGATACACCAGTCACGCAAACAACCATGAAAGCGCCACTGAGCAAAAAAAGGGAAGCCAGATAGGGTGGAGGCAGGTCCTTCACTAGCAGCAATAATTCAACCACATAGTGGGAGTTTCATTTCAAAACCAATATATTTGAACATCTGTGAGACTTATGAGGCTGTAATGGGCTGGCAAGACAAGATTCCTCGTCTCTTCTGTGACTATTGTGCTTGTAATGTCTGGCCTCAGAAAATCAGCAAGTACTGGCACAAAGGACATGGCAACAACAAACATATTTAAAAGGGAACATGTAGCAACCTGTGTGGAGCTTGGAGAGAGGAATCTAGACTGCTGATGGTTAGAGGGAGAGAAAACAGGAGGAAAGTCAGAAGGAGGAGGGATGCTAGTTGCAGCTGTGGTACATCATTTTTTGCTCATCCCTCTTCTACCAGAAGCTTTTCAGTAGCCTTCTGATACTCACAAAGCTCATCCTGGTTCCTAGGCTAATGCATACACATGTAACTGCATTCTTTTGTGCATATTTTTGCCCTTACTTTCCTTCAGTCTAGAGAGCTCTTCTTGAAATCCAGTTTTGACTATTCTCCTCCTCACTGCCCTCATACCTTCCAGCCAGCTCTACCTCTTGCATTTATAGAGATTAACAATTTCCTGTCTCAGCCTCTTCTTCTTGCAGACAAAGCAGGCAAAGATGGTTTAATTTTCTTCCATAAGATAGACATAGGTTCTAGTTTAAATTCATCATTCTTCACCACACAGGGCCAAAACTGTACATGCTATACCCTTCTTGGATCTCACCTGTGCCTTATGAAATAGTATTAATACTTTCCTATCTTTACCAATGTCATCTTTAACATAGTTTAAGGGTTTCATTTGCTAATTCCTGGACTCCTTCAAATGACACGGACATTTGTTGTCCCAATGTAATCCAAAACCCTAGGCCTTTTTCCTCCTCATGCATAGGAAAACTGATGGGTTCTCAGCCTAGATCAGAAATTTCTGGCTTTAGCTCTTTATGTGTATGACCTCACCAACAGTCCAGTTCTTAGTGTCATACAATTCTTTTTATAATGTATTTGGATATCTCCTTTTTTGACAGTGCTTCCACTCTTGAAGTCAACAGCAGATTTTATTAGCATACAGTTAATTCTGAGCCAGCATCATTAATGAAAATATTTGAGCAGGTAAGAACCAAAACCACCTTTGCAAATGTCTACTTGTGTTCTCTTGCGAGCTGTCCTTCACCTATGAGTACCAGCCATTCTTGCATACCCTTTCACTCACCTTGAAGCTTCAGTGTTAAGCCTTGTCTGTTGCCTTTTAACAACTTATATTATCTATATATAATAAACAAGAAATTTTCAGTGAAGTACACACAGATAAAATCCACTGAATATCAAACACGGTTATCAGATTATCCTGGCATCACAAAATTTGATGCAACCCAGCTGCAATTTAGATATTTCCCCCACCATTTCTAATTGTTCTTATCTTTAAAATAGAATCTAAAATGCTGCATATTAGGGAGGTGAGCCTAGAAGGCAAGTAAATTCCCCAAATCTAATCTCTTCCCTTTCAGCAGCACTAAACTTGTGCTTTCAATTTATTAGAAATATTAAATATAATTTCATAGTAATGTGTCATTTACTCTTGTTAGTTACCTGGCACCCCAGCCCTTTTAGAGATTTATTAAATTAATTTGCCTGTGATCTTTAATTTCATGCGACAGTTCTTTCAGCATTCAGAAGTGGAGATTATCCACTCTCCTCACTTGATCGAAGTAAGCATTCTGAATTTTGCTTTACCTTATTGGGTTTCTCCAGATCCTCATTCCTGTTTGTCACTCTGCCTGCCCATCATCACTCTTATTTGAAAACTGAGTTAAAGTATTTGCTCACTTTTTTGGGCTATGCTTTGAGAATCAAATCCCAGCGCTATCTTTAGTTCATGTAATATTCCAATTTCATCTCCTTTCTTCTCTTGTTCTCTTTTTATTTCTATAATCAAAGAACTTCTTGCTGCTTGCTTTAATTTCAACTCAGTCTCATTCCTGGCAGTTCTCACTTTGCCTGTGTACTTCCTGACATCTAAGACATAGCTAGCTTTGCCAGTCGATCCTTTTTTCCATCCCTTGTAAGCTCCCTTCTTACTCTTAATATCCCCTTTGAGATGGTTATTCATGCAGTTAAGGCTGGGGGCCTCTTGGTAAGTCTTTTCCACACACCTTGTTGGGATCCAAATTACAGATAATTTTGTACCTTTGACTTGAGAAATTCCAAACTTCCTCTACGATCAAATCCCTATATTCTTCATGCCAGTTGACTTCACTAACCAGTTCCCTTAAAGTTTATCCTATGGATAATGTTACATAGTCCTTTATGTGTTTAAAACACAAGTACCACTAACATCAGTTGCAGCTGTGAATGCTCAGCACTTGTGCAAACCAGACCCTAGAGTCTCCTGTCCGGACCCCAGAAATGAGGAGCACACAATTAGTGACCACCTGTGGAAAAGTGTGATGCCTGGCAAGGCGCAGGGACCGAATGGTGAAGGGAAAGGGAGAGAATCCGACTGTGCGAGCCAGTATTCAACTATCGTAGCTGTATGACTTATTCTTTTTCTTCCTACAGCTGCCTTGTTCCGTCGCTATGCATCTCACAGGTTTTTGTAACAAATGAAGCAAGAGTATTAAAGGCTATACCTTGCCCCAGTACTCATTTCTGATTCACTCTCAAAGCAGTCAGTGAGTAAATGGCCTGTGGAGAAAAAATACCCAACAAAAAAACCCCAAAAGAACAGTATGCCTGCAATTAAAGATGGTATCAGAGAGCAAATTCATGGAATAGGGCAGGGAAACGTTATCATGATTGTAAAGTTCAGGGTGCTTTGGAAATTTTAAAACTTCCAGGTGTTTAAATGAAACTTTAATACTACTCCAAATATATATATTTTTTGTGCAATTTGGCTTGTTTTTTATGTTTTTTTGAAAGCAAAGTGATAAAACAGAAGTTCCATCATGTAACTACTTGTAAGCACTGCACTGTCAACCATATGAATTTTCCACACAGATCTAAGTAATTTAATTTAAGGGAGTAGCTTATAGCAGTAGGTTGTTGACCTCTTTATTGGCAACACTGAAGTGAAGTGGGATGACACACACTCTGCTAGCATTTAAACAGTTTTGCTGGCAGCAGAGGAACTGTGAGAGGACCTAAATATCATATGTACTCTTCCATGTTCTTCGGCTATTTGTCTATCTCATGTTAGCATTAATCCTCCTGTCTCACCTTCTCTGACACAGCTTTACCTTCATTAATCTCTTCCCTGCTGCCGCCTCAGGATCCAAATTTCATCTTTCTCATGAAACCTTTCTACCCGCTGCTCCCAGCACATCTGTCTCCTTGCCTAACAAACCTGAGTGCCCTGGATGCTGATGCACAGTCCTCCTTCTTGTCCCAATCCTAGTTCTTAATGTCCTCAACCCTCAATTCCCACTTTATGTTGTATAGCTCCTCATCTATTCATTCTTACTGCTCTATGACAACTTCCCTGACCATCTATCCTTCCTCATTGCCATATCTTCCTTTCCCATGTTCTAACACATACAGTCTTTGTACCTACCTTCTCATCAGCTGTTTTCCCTCAAATTTTTATCCACTGTGTTTCAGTTTTCCCTTGTTTCATGATCTAGACTCCTCTTCAGCATCCGTCTCCCTCACTCTCTTCCTTCCCCTGCCCAGCTACCTTTTAATCCTGTTTTCGTTTCCCAGTTGGAACTAGGTTCTTCCATCTTCTCACCCACTATCACTTCCCTTCTTTCTCCTGGTTATTCCTGCTCTCTCTTCATCTCCTGTCCTCAACCTGACACATTGTCCCTTTTCCAAGATAGTTCAGATTTGCTTCATAATCTAAAGAACATCTTATGGCAGTGATTGTGACAGATCAATTTATACATTCAGGATAAAAAGATTCCTTTTAATCAAATTTAGATGTTTTTCTTTTATGCTCAATGTATGTCCAAATCTGCAGATAATATTCTGATGCTTGGTGTTAGACATGTGTGCATCAAATCCTCTACTTGCCTCTTAAGTATGTCTTCCCATTCTCTCTCCCCCTTTCACTAAGACGGAAACAGCTCAGCCTCTCAGCCACACAGCAAAATATTTTTTGACTTCTCTTACGTGACTCATTGCAGTGAAATAAACTTGAACAGAACATCAAGAACAGAAAGTTGGACTTTTTCTAAATATGTAGATAAACTAAGGTATTGGGAGAGAAAGGAAAATATTTTGCATGGACAGTTTACAAACCCACAGTACTCTTAGAAGCAACTGCTGCTCCATGCATACAGATGAACTAAAAGAGGGCTGGTTTCTTTGATAACTCTGTTTCAAATCAAATAACTCACCTCATCCCAGTTTCTAACACATTTTAAGATATGTTTTATTTTTACATGGGATGCCTTGCAAGTGCTGTCACACTAACTAGGGTGAGAGGTGACAGATTGCAGCATTACTCAGTCTCATTCATACTTGCCAGCCAGAATTAGCTTCAACCAATACTAGATTTAGTGCCTCTCCCAGACTTAGAATTTCCCTTAACATACAGTCCGCCTATTCTGGTTTCCCGTGTAGTATGAGCTGGTAAGAGGAAAACCAGCTTTGGAGCTAGCATGCAGAGGGGGGAAAAACCCAAACAAAAACCCCAACACTCATTTAAATACACGCTGTGCTGCCAGGTAACAAACTACTGACCGTAAGCTCTGTATACTGTGAAATGACACTATTCCAGCAGAATGCCGCTTCTGCAGGATCCTGCCATGTCCTAATGAAGACAGTCTGCCAGAGAACAAAGATTAGCCATGTCTGAGACCTCGACGGGTCGATTCAATCAAACAAATTCAAAGGCATGTTGGGTGGGTAATTCTGGAGCAGACTATTACTATCACTAATGTAAGCCACACGGCAATATTTCACTGCCAAGGCTTTCATCTGGTGATAAAACAATGTCTCAGGAATATAACACCAGAAAAGACAAAAAAAAAAGCAAAAGTACCTCCATCATGCATACACCCCCCGCACACACTTAATGCTGTAAGAGTTGTTTCAGAGCATTAAAATCGGGGTTGAGGGGAGTTTTCTAATCAGCTTATTTAGAAGTTAAAATTGTCATTCTGTTCTGAATGTATAACTAACTGAGCAGTAACTTAAAACCTCAAGCTCTAAGTACCCTTGGACGGAGACCAAGCAGCCTGAGCACTATACCCATGCAGCTCTGATTAGCTAGTTCCATGCCTGTACTGAGAATGAGGCATGTTTCAAAATCACTTGAAATGGCTCTTTCAGTGCTGAGCTCCAACACAGGTTAACCACCTGAGAGGTAAAGAGTGCCAGACCATGCTACAAATTTTGTTCAGAAGCAATGGCTAAGTGGAGGTTTGGTTGTCTGCATGGCTTAGCCAAAGCCCTGGGAAATGCATCAGGAGGAGCCATCTTCAACCTGGTTTTCAAACATGCCTCCTGCCATTAGAAGTGGGGTTAATCAAAATAGGGCCAAAGTTTGTTTGCAAGGTTTGTGAACCTTAACAAACCATTTCCTCAACAGACCATCCTGGTCTGAATTTTGAGTTCATAATGAAAACTGAAACCTGGCCGGTGTTTGGTGGTTTGGGATTTGAGAGAGTGTTTCACATGGCCCTAGTTATTGGCTAAGGAAATACAGCGTGGCTGTGTCTACAAAAGAGAACTAAATCCCTGAAAACTGGATTGGTAAAATAGCAACAGTGTTACTAGAAAAAGCCTAATGTGCAATGGCAGCCTAAGTATTTCTGTGGTGTTTTTGCAAAAACCCCATACTTAGCATGGATTTGGCACCATTTCAACTGCACTATCCTTTAATTATCTAGCCCACAGCTTTCACCACAACTACCTGAAGATCTGGCTTCTGCTGAATGGGAAGATCTTCCAAGAGTCCGTGGAAGAACCGTTGGTACTCTTGGGAAAGAAACATAAATCTCTGATAGGTCTGCTAAAGTTTCAGGAAGGAAGTGGACCTTTGACATGACATCCCATACGCTTCTCTTACAGCCAGTGCTTGTTTGTAAGTGGTGTTCATGAACTGAAGCACAGCTTTTGTGCACACATAGTAACAGACAAGGGAAAACTGCATAAATCCTTATGTCTGACATGAAACGTAACTCACAAACAAATGAAAAGTTAGTTCTTCAGTGTGCGTAATAAACCTTGTACCTGGCATAACAGTGGAGATCATCTTCTGAAAGGGAGCTGGGGATATTGTGGACTCAGCACTTTCCCAGCTGTTACTTTATATAGTTCTACACAGAAAGAATGAGGCCAATGTTCATCATTACCCCCAATCAGTTTGGATTCAGGCTGCTAGTTCTGATAGAGGGGAAAAAAAAGTGTATTTCAGACTTTAATATCTGTTATGTATTGTTCTGACTCCAGCTTTATAAGGTATATTGAAATGGATTCTCCCTCTCCTCCACCATTATTTTAGAAAGTATACTGAAATTATTTTGATCAAAGGACTAACAAAAACAATTTGGCCACAGCCACCAACGAAGGACACTGACTATAAGACAGATTGGCTGGTGTAAATCTGTGTTGTTTTGGGGGCTTGACAGGTTAGGGACAACCAGGTGATGATTTGCCTCTGTATCCCTATGCTGATGCACACAAATGGAGTCTGATGTGTAACACTCCCAAACAAGAACGGGATTTAAGTGCGTAAATCTTTATGCATTATGATGAAATATACCCCATGAAAAAATCCGACTTGTATTTTGTGTTTGTGTCATAAAACTTAAAAGAAGTGCAAATTTTAGCTGGGAGGGAACTTCTATGACCTAGTTATAAATCTCTGCAAGGAGCAGTTTGCAACTGAAACACTAACAAACTCTCAAGCAGAACAGTGCAAGTGGGTGCGCCAGTAACATCCCCTCCAAATTCTACTCCAGTGCAGTCAGTGTGTCTCATGCCAGCAGCTAGAGTCCACAATGAAATAACCAGTACAAAGAGAGGAAAATAGTCATTTGTGAATTACTGTCCCTCTTCAGAAAATAACCACAAAAATAGGGTAATTTTGTTACTAGAATGTTGTGGTTCATATGTTCTAACAAGAGACTGTCAAAGAGAAAGCAATGTATTCCCTCTTGCATATGTAAACAGGAGAAGGGGAAGACTAAGAAATTGCTTACAACAGTACTGGTGTGACAAAGAGAAAGCATTCTGTGTTGTGCTTAGAGACAATTGAATGTTTTTTAGACTCTTCTTTGTCTATTTCATAAGACTGTTTCATCATTTTTTTCTCCCTCTAGGTCTGTTTCTTTGCTACTTACATCATATTTCTCTTTTTTATTATTATTATTATAGACAAGAAGCTTAATGAATCTAAGAAAACCAAGCTTTTTAAAAAATCTCAATGTTAACATCCTTATCAAATCAAGGTGCCTTGAGGAATGAATCAGTCTTTTTTTTTTTTTTTTTTACAGTTTACCTCTTTTCTCCTTTCCTGGACAAACAGCTCTTAAGACAGAATGACATTTCTGTTTTATAATCCCACTGATGGAATTAATGATTATGTATATTAATTAGGATTATTGGAATTTCCCTTTTTTCTGTTTCATAGTAGCACTCCACCTCTGCTTGCCAATCATAATTACAACTACTGACTCTATCACATTTTGCTTTTTTAAATGAAATAAAATGTTTGGCTTGGCCCTGTGCCAAGAATGGGGTCATTCCCAAACTTGTAATAACATATCCTTAGCTGATGTTTCTTAGTAACATGTGTAAATAGGAAAAAACAGTTGCACTGCGGGGGTTTAGCTTGGCCACATGTGACTACAGTTAAAGAACACGGGAAGAAAATCAGTGGTCTTTCCATGATAGCCGTCCAGTTCCACAACGAGCATACTGCACAGAGACAGACGCGCAGACATACGCACAGCTAACCACTTTCTCTGCTCAGCAGCAACCTAGTGCTGCATGTCCTTTCTTTGCTACGAACCAGCTGTGCAACCTCTGCCTGGAGCCGAGATGAGGAGCTGAGCCTCAGAGATGAGTCTAGCAAAACCACCAATATTCTGATATCTTCTATTTACCTCTGGCAACACTAAGCTTCTGTTACCATTAAAAACAATTTGGAATTAATGACATTACGAGTGGTTTCTTGGTAGGACCTTCTGGATAAAAGCAGAAGGATAAATGTCACTATGAGAGATGGGCTGAAAGCTGTGAAGCTTGGACCAAGGTTGGATCTTGGATAAACCAAGATGTTTGAGATTAAGGGGTTTGCTCTGACCGTTACAAAAATGGGCTGCCCTTCAGCTTGGCTCAGACTTTGACACTCCTAGCAACTAAAGTTCAGGAACTTGTGAACTGAGGGTATTCAGATTCACAGAACAAATTTGCCCCATGGTTTGCTGCCAAATAAAATTTTATGAAAACAAAGAATTGATATGGAAATAATACATAAAGCAGCAAATGCATTGAAAATGTGAAGCTATCCTAAAATTATTTTACCTTCTAGAGGCCCCAGTGACTTTCATGATTCAGATTTCTACTGGTTGTTTCAGAGTGAGTGGGTTTAATGTAAGCATTCTGCAGTGGAAACAGTTGCAGGCTGAACATTGCTATTAGGACAAAAACAAAGAAATCACTGTCAGTGCAAAACAGTTCATCTAGCAGGTATCCCTAATAGTCTGCATAGTGACAGGTCTGGTAGAGGGACTGCCCAGCTCTACACTGGGCATACAAAACCTTTCCTGCTGCTGATTCTGTTCATTCAGGATCAGCTACAGCTCCTCAGCCTCACAGAACTACCCACCCTCCTGTCTGAAACCTGTAATCAGGAAAAGCCGGAGGCCACATACCATAGTTTCCCCCTTCAAGAGGCAGGTGCCCGTGCAGAGGTACGAAAACAGCATTTTGAAACTGCTGTGATCAGTCTGAGATGGAATTTGGCAATGCAGAAAATAACAGGTCGGCAAAGGAAGAAAAAAACCAGAACTGTAAGATAAAGATGTTTAAAAAGAGTTTTATCTGAGGTTTCCCCCACACACACCCCCTTGTAGTGTTGCTACCTCCCCATTTGCAACGGCAAAGAAAATGTTCCTTGCCTTGCTGCTGTGCACAAGGACAATATATCCCTGATCTGCTGGCAAGACTTAAATGGAGTGACACCTTATACTTCTCTTCATTATGAATTTCTCTTTCGCTCTTAGCAACTTCAATGACTTTGTCTAAAAACGATCTGTGCAAGAGGACTGTGTTTCCAAGGCCAAATGAGTACACCACGTACTGAGAGGAATCCTTCGTGTGTGGTTTGGTGGTTATGGCAGGAAACTGGCAGATGCAGCTCCTGGGAATCAACATTTGCTGAGAGGCTGGTGTGCAGCAAAGCAGATTTAAGGCAGGTGGAAAATGAAGCAACAGCAATCAAAAATGATGTGCTTGGATTATCATTCCTACTGTGCAATAGGATACAAAAGCACAACCTCTTGACTGGTCCTAGATGAAATAGCAACATTTTGTTTTTCACATAAGCCCAGCAGAACTTTAACATAACTTGTATAGAAGCAGGTGTCCCCTCTATTTTTCACATATTATAAAGTTTCCCATATGGAAACTGGAAAGTAAGGCCAGATCTTGGCCCAGGCTGCGGTGGTTGGCTGTTTTTTTTCTTAAATCAGTCTAATGGCACAAAGGAATTGCAAAAATGGTTTAGACGGATATCCAAATATTTCCCCTGTTGTGGATCTACCACAGGGACTTAGCTGGAGATCTATTTCAATCAAGGCAAGCTAGGGTAAGCATGAGGCCAATCTCATTTTCATGCAGGATTGTTCTGAGTGAACAGGTCTACAACTACCATTGCCAAAGAATTTCAAAATCTCTAAAATGTTCAACATTCTTTCTCCACTCCTCTTCTTTCTCTTAGTCTTTCATATGTCAGATCAAAACTATCTTTTGCTGCATTATGGACTCCATATTAGTTATAGTAAAATCGAGATGTCATACAAAACTATGCATTGCACTATCATAACATAAGAGACAGTGGGAATAATTCCTGAAAGCTCGCTGGGTTAAAAGCAATAACAACAGCTGGAGTTATCCAAGTTTCCCATATTCGCTGGATGCCTCTGAAGATGATGTGTATTACATGGTGTGAACACTGTAAATATAGGTACCATGATACTAAAATGGGAATTGTTACGCTATTAAATCGATGACTAAAGTTTCAGAGTGAGTTGATAAGGGTGCCCAGGTTCCCAGAAGCTAAGCAGAATTCATTTATGCTGAGAGCTTATCCCCTAAATAAATACAATGTGCTCTGTCTAAAGCACAACACTCCTGACTTTTTTGAGGGGCTAGATATTATATTCTGGCAAGGCTGGAGCTAGCAATCTAGTCAAAGTCCACTACAGTTGGAAGGAACTAAACCAGAAAAATGGGAGTGATTTACTGTGACAGTTTACGTACCTTTCCTCACAGAGAAGGCTCCTCACATGTACATAATGATGTTTCTTGATGAAATGGCCTTGCTGCTGGTACATACACAGCACTTTCTCACGTGGTCTTTATCCTATCGTGTGAGAGGTAATGACACACATAAGTGGCAAAATTATCTCCGAAACTGCGTCACATCTCTGTCGTCTTTGTCTTTCACTTGCCACCATTGGACACTGTGCTATGGCCAATTCATGTTGCTGCCTTAAAACTTGGAATTCAAACATGATTTTAAGGGAACTGTGTAACTCTATTACAAGGAGATATTCAGTGTTTACATAGCTGCTTGGCACTTGACACAGACATCTCTGAACAGACAGGAACAAAATAAAGGCTCATGTAGAATATAGAATGAATCAATGATGTTTTTTCTGACTGCTGTGAAAAGCTGATTTAACCTTGACCAGAGATGCTGGAAGAAAGCCTGTGTGAAATTAAAGCAGCAGAGATCAGGGCTAAATCCTCAGCTGGTAAAACTGTCAGAGCTGCACTGAGGTAAATGGTGTTAAATGCCCACTATCAAATGGGACAGTCCATGTTACATCATCCAAAAAACACTTTAAAAGTATGAAAAGCCAGCTAGCAAGCTCAACAGGAACAAATGGTTTGCAGAGCAGGAGAAGCTTCTATTCATTAAATAAGGGTCAAGCATATGGGCCAGTAAACTTCCCTTCATTTGATCAATTACGCTTTAAAAATCAAATGAAAACCATTCTTAAGGATATGTCAAACAGTTAAAGCCACAAGAATGTGCCACGGTTGGGTAACAGTAAGGCAGTAAATCAGATCTTTTTGTAGGCCTAGCGAATGCAAGGCAAACAACAACAAAAAAATGGCAGCAGAGCTGTATCCTTTGAACTGGACACTGTAACAGATATATACAGTGTTTTGCAAAAGCAGCACAATAGCGTGTTACTAAGAGCATACAGAAAGCTAAAGCCAAAAAAAAAAATCTGGCCTTTTTCCACTTTCAGTCACAAAAAGTCATGAGGAAGTTGAGATACGAGGACATCACAACTGCTTTCAAACAGGTCATTTTGCTATGTGAGGTCAACAATACTGCTGCTATTGACTTCAGCTGAATCAGGTTTTGGCATACTGGTTTTAATTTATCGCATTACTGAAGTTGTAGACTGATATAAATCTACACCAGAGCAAAACTGGAATAATGCTGTAGTTAATCAGGCCTAATGAAACAATGGCCCTCTAGGTCAGAAAAGCAGCTGTATCTCTGATGTTAGGATTAATACTCACTTAGCTTTGAAATTAGCTAAGAAGATTCTTGCTATGGATGTCATAGATCACATATGGAGAGGCTAACCGGCATAACCCTCAGATCTATGTGATCTGGAAAAACATAAAGCCACACAAAGAGGTGCAAATCAATAATTCTAATGATCTAGCTGCCAAAAGAAATTCCATTTGCTAAGCACTAATATAAAAATTCAGCTTGATAATATGGATGAAACCTAACACCACAACTAGCTGCAGATTCATAAACCTCTTCTTGCAGTCCAGACCATAAAAGAGCAATATTTGTTGCACGTATTACTGAAGAGGAGGAACGACATACATGTGCCATCTGCCCAATGCCAGCCAGAGCATTTATACATTGTGACTGACCTGCTGCAGATATGTTTAAAAAACCTCATGGATGAATGCCCTTCAGGAAAAAAATTATCTACATTTTCAGAAATTATAAGATTTTTAAAGTAAAGTCTGCTGAGTTAAGTCAATATTCTCCCAAGACACACTAAAAATCAGTCCCAGAGATCTCTGAGGAATGAAGGAAGTGATGGATTTATAATGGCTGATTATTCAGTTTACAACAGAGGTTTGATCATATTGAAAGACACAGACAATTTTTCCGTATAACAGAGAGGCATAACGCTGAACTGAAATCTGGTTGAACAGACACCACCTACCCAGGAACTGAACCAAGCAGAAAGAGCTGATTTACAGCGGCAATTCGTTTTACTAGCTCAGGAATCTCCTTGCTTCAGCACGCTCCATATCACGCCTAAAGCTCATTCCTACAGCAGTAGGCTGACTCTGGCCTCAACAACCCCTGCTAGAGTATCTAGCACTTCTCCCACAGTCACGATTGCCCAGTCCTGTGTTCCCTGGCCCGTGCTCCCACCCTGGCATGTGAATGAGGTCACTCATGCAATCTGTGCTTGAAATGCTCACAAGTCATTGACTGGCACGCTTTGCCCTGCAACACGTAGTGCTCTCTGGTATGATGAGGAGAAGCACTGAAGCAAATACACCACTTCGAGAATGACAGTAATTCTCACTAACCTATATGGGTGACTTCAGCTAAGGGTAAGTTACACAGGAATGTTCTGTACCTTACTGAAGATATTCCTGTAAAAAGTAACATTTGTGTAGCATCAAGAGATACTTACAGACAAATATTTCGGCCACGAAGAATTCTGTTAATTTATTTTAAAATATTTTTGTTTGACCAACCTACTTCCTTGTTTATGCACCTCTCACAGGAACACGTACTTAGTGCAAGAAAGGCAGTAATTTATTTATATCAACATCTCTCAACAACACTGCAGCCACCATTTGCTCCTAAATGGAACACAAACACTACGTCTGTATTGATACAGAGAATTTTGACAGGTTGTTTCAAGCTTTACTGATATAGCATAATACTTGTATAAATTAACTGCATTCTAATTGAAAACATCTTTCACACACATTTTTATCTTTAGCCACAACTAGGACATGGATATGGAAGACTTCAGGATGGGTCACATGCTTAGCAAGGCAATAAACAGACCTCCACCAACTGAAAATAAAGCACATTCCTTTTCATTCTGCAGAGTCAGAAAACTATCAGAGAGATATATTTCTCCCCTCTAGTTTTGTATTAAACAAAATCCACTGTTTTATAAGGATAGAGTAAGCAAAGAGCATTCAAATTCCCACAATTTCAGCATTTTAGGAAGAAAAGAATGAACAGAACATTGCAGTGTCAGGAGAAATATGATGATTTCAGCAGTTTAGGAAAGCACAGTGTCATAGGTATTGAAAAAAGCTAGCAAAGGACAAGACAAGTTTTGTTATGACCTGGCATATATGCTTAGATAAAAGACACAATAGTTCCAAAGAATACAAATGAAAAAAAACAAAAAATGATTCAAGTTCATGAAATGACAGGCTATGGGAAAAGCAAGAGAGAATTTGACCTAAAACCTATTTCTTAGAATATGATTCCTACTCTAAAATTCAAAGAGAAGCCAAAACTAATAAACAATTAGTACAGTGTCGATGTTTATGCATATCAAATCATGATGTGCAAGGCAAATATCAGCAGTTCAAGTTACTGAGTGAACACCCAGTGAGGTATATCAGTTGCTCAAAACATTCACAGGACAATGAGATGGATGAGAAAGCCCCCAGCAGCTTCACTCCCTTAAACACAGCACAAAAGGCCAGTAAAGATGTGAGACCAGATCCAACTGGATCTTCAGAGTGCACCACTGAACAGAACTGGCTTCTTCAGCATCGATGCCACTGAATGTATGACTATAGGCATTGCTGTTCAAAAGGTTACAGTTGTGTTAAACAGCAAAGGGAAAAAAAATAAATCTGTGATGAATGACACATAGAAAACCACCCTTCAGCCTGACAGCCACAGCCACAATGCCAAGCCAGACTATCCACCTGAGAACAGACCAAAGATGTCTCAAGTCAGGAAGAAACTTCACGATGGGGTTAGGGTGTCTACAACAGACCGTAGACATGGCTGTGCCAGCTGACTGTGTGGAATCCCAGTGGCATCCAGCTAGCCACCAGTGCAGAGGGGGGGAAAGTGGCCTCTCACTGCAACAGAGGGGGATCATTTGTGATGAGGGCACCAAAGTACAATTCCGCAGATAGGAAGGAGTTCATCCCTATTTTGGCAGAAGCATAATGCGTCGCTCAGCTCTGCACAGATCCAGATTTGCTGTTATAAAACAGGTAATAACAGCTCTCACAGGAAAGAGGGTGTGAGAAAGGCACCACAGACACATTTGCGCTCTCGTGCCCGCACCTGTCTCATGGGATGGTGGCCACTATCAAGAAAGTAGGTTTTACTAGCGATGGAGGAAACAGCTCATATAAGTAAGTTCCTTTCACATCTTTACCAAAAGGTCAGAGAGAATTTTTGAGATCTGAACCGTTGCTTTCATTTATTTCAATAAGTTTTGATTTAAATTCTCCCCTCTCCCTGTGGAAGTGGCAAAATGCCAGGAGGAATGGGCTTGTCTTGTGATGTGGTTCTTTTTTGGGATTTTCCAGGTAAAATCTGTTCACTCTTCCAAAGCCTCCCTTTGACAAAACAAAACAAAACACACACAAAAAAAAAACAACCAAAAACAAACCCAAAATCAACCAAACAAAAAAATCAGTCTCAAGTGCTGCAATAAGCAACAGCTATGACTAGTGCAATAGAAAAAAGGTATGCAGTGCCTAACATTACACTAATGACTTGAAGTTGTTGCCATCTGCTTTCTGTATCCTGATCTGAGTAAAACAAGCTTAGTGACTGCAGTCCTGTTCCTGCAGCACAGAAATGTCCAGGAAGAGCACCACTGCAACCAGTATCACTGTTGCTACACCTGGTAGGGACGTCAAGTATTTGATAGACAATGACATTACCTAAGGTCACCTCCAGATAATCCTCCTCCAAAGCAGGTTTCAGAAACAGCTGAGGGATGGTGAGAGAAAATGTATGTTAAGCACAATTTTCCCTTTTGAGTACACAGTTGAGGTTGGTTTTGCTTTCTGTTAGCCAAGGACAACAAAAGCCATAGCTGTGTGATAAACTTTTTTTGAGCAACCTGGACAGAAATGCCCTTTAAAATTAATCTAGAGGGGAATAAAAACTCTTTCACCTAGCAACAACCTCTTAGTCCCTCGGCCCTTCTGAAAGTCTATCCCTCCAAAAGAGGTGCCTCTAGTCCTCTCTGTTCCTTTTGGGCTGTCAGCTGGGAATCGTAGCTCTCGGCTAATTTCCAGTATTTGGGTACTGTTTTGTTATACAGTGGGACCAGCTATTCCCACAGGTCCTTCAAGGGGCCACATGCACTGTTACATTCCTTTACCCCATGCTGTCAGTATAAGACTGTCTATATTCACTACAACACCAAGAAAATTACTTTTGAACGAAGAACGCTTATGACCCCGTATGTTTTGGGCCATAAGTAGAACCTTGTGTCCTGACGGCCATTCTGGGAGCTGCTGGGCATAGCTTTGTGTGAAATTTCAGGGTACACAGTTCCTTCAGCAACCAGATCTGATACGACTTCAATTCGCATCTGCAGAAGTTTAACACATCTCAGATCTTTCTGACAGCACGAGAGTTTTTGCTGATGCTGAGAACATTTTGCTGCTAGTTTATATCCTTTCCTGAGGAAGCAGAGAAAAAGAAGCCAAAGCTTTAATTTTTGTAAGCTATTCTTCTTATTTTTCTTTTGATACACATTTTTACCCATAGGCATCTTGGTTGCTAGCTGTACTTGCCAGTCCCGCAAGCACTTTGGAACTCTTCTCAAAGGAAGCGTCTTCCTTGTCGTTACCAAATCTCTGTTTGCAGGGAGCTCACTGAATAAAACACACTCATCTCTAACTTCTCCTTACCATCTTTTCTAGGAAGACATACTACTCTTACCTTCTGCAAGTTTCTAAGGTATGTGGGGTACTACCCACAGCACTGCAACACATATTGAGTAATCTGGTTGTTGGGAGAGGAGGGCTGTCTGAGTGACCCTCCTCTGTGTTACTAACACCACAACCAAAGCTTAAATACTGTGCTGACACAAACTTCATGAACACAAAAGAGAGATTCACAGGTTGGTAAAAGCAGCAAGGATTCCCGAGAGCACATTTCCACACCCTAGGGTGGTATTTGTGCTCGCAAGAAAATCTGTTTGCTTTTTCAGTGAAAAGGGACAGAAACAAGACTAACTGCTATGATCCACAACTGAAATACAGAAATGCTCTACAGGGCAAAGGAGTGGTAGGATAAATGCTACAATAGACAAGCAGGCTCAGTCAGCACATTGTTGCAGGCAGATGACGTGCCAGCAGAAGAGAACAGCAGTCCCAAGACAATTGTGGCTGGCCCACAACCTCAGTCTATGTCAACTCTGTGGCCTGTAAGCCAAAGGTTTGCTTTTTTTCCCACTCCCTTGCATACCACATGGCATCTCCAGCCTTACAAAACTACTGACTTCTCCCTGGATCTTTGGGTGAGCGAAACAAAGTGAGGAGCAGACTCCAGATAGTAGCAGACAGTATGTTAGACATTTGATCCGAGAGCTGAACAAGGGTAACGGCTGCTCTGACTATGAAGAACCCTCCTGCCTCATTCAACCCAGCTTCCTCAAACCTCTTGCACATGTGACAGCAAACTGCATCCAAGAACGGAGCAATTCCCCTTTCTCACCACCCAGGTACTTTTTCAGAAGTGGAAGTTGTTCCTTTTTCCTGATGCTCTTAGTCTTTGCCGGTCCCTGTTGCAAATGACTGTGGTTCTTCGTGCAGCTCCTATCTTGCTGGAACACCTCCTTTACAAGAGGCTGAAGAATCCCTTGTGGAATGGTTTGAAGGAAAGAAAGAGAGTCTCGCTTATTGAATGCAGCAGAAGATATTTAAAAGAATGAAAATTATACTTATACCCAGACTGCTCTGCAAGATCATTACTTTCACTGCAAGACCATTAGCCTAGCTGCTGTGCCTTTGTAAGTTATGCATCCCGTCATAACGGTCATGGTGTCAAAACAGTGAGATACATACATTATTTCTTCTCAGCAAAAAAATCAATTATAAGGCTGCTCCTGAAGAGTCTCCGTATATGCCAATATGTAACCAGCATTAAATTGCTCAGATTAACTGGTCCGGGGCCTCTCTGCAGCAACACAGACTGTTAGAATCAGGTGTTTGGAAGAGATAAGAAATGATAGTTCAAAATGATGCTTCCTTCACAGGGGACAGAGCAAGACGAAGAGGCAAACCCAGGCTAACACACCATCAGAGAAGCTGGCGATGGAAAAGATGCAAGATCATTCAACCTTTCTCCCAGATACTAAACACCACAGCTAAAAAAGGGAAGATGTTCAGTGGGTGGGGAAGGGGGGGTAGGAGAAAGTCTGGGGAACTTGACCATGTCAAGTTTTGAGAGCTCAGCAACATCAAATGTGCAGTATGGGATTCTACCCACATGCACCATAGGACAGGATAAAGGCAGAACCCCTCCCCTCCCCTCCCTCCCTCCCCCNGCGCTCGAACACCAACCAAGTGCGGGGAATTGCGTTAATCAGCACTTCCAGCTAATTAACGCTCCGATTAAAGGCTCCGGGTTTGCAGGGGTTAGCTGGCTAGTACGCAGAGGCAGATACAGGCAGAAGAGGGGTGGTTAGGGTGCAGGAGTGAAGGGACTGGAGTTTATTTGCAGAAGCTTCTCTTTCTGCATTTCCCCTTTTTACCATGCAGGCCAAGTTCTTTGCCAAAGGGAAACGTCTTGTCTTCCCCAAGGCAGGAATTGAAGGACATGACTCAGACAAGGGAGTAATAAGGCTATTTCATACCCTGTTTTACTCCTGGGGGCCATGAGTTTCTCACTGAACCTACTGCTGCCCCTTTCCCAGCGTGCAGTAGCTCCAGAATGGGGACATTGGGAAGCCACAGCTGCTCTTGCAAGAGTAATGGTGTGCTGGCGCCTGTCCTCTTGCTACTCTCTCATGTCCCACCTCTCCCTTAGGCCTGGCATATCTCCTGCACAGCGAGGAGACAACAGTCAAGGGGCTTCTGGAGTGCAGAGCCCATATCCCACCCACCTGCAGCGCCGAGCCCTGGCCTCCTGTGGTGCCCAGGGTGCCAGAAGCATGCCTCGAATTCTGGCATCAGGCACTAATGTGCAAAGGACCCTGCCCACGGGCTTCCTCAGCCCCCGTCCCCGTAATCTGATGCACAAGGTCTCATACCAGGCAGAAGTGGTGACATCCTTGAGCCCCCTGATCTAACCCTGAAGCAGAGTCTAACTTCAAAGTCGGCCTTGCTCTGTGTAGGAGGTTGGGCAGTGACCTCCAAGATCCCTTCCAAACCACATGGTTCCATGATTCTCATTGCTGGATAAGCACAGATAAAACATCCTTATTCCCATTTCACACTGCAGAAGCAAAGGTCCATTTGGACCAGATCATACAAGGACTAGAAAAGTTTCAAGTGGAGTCAGCCATAACAGGACCTACAAGCTGACAGCCCCAGCAAATCACTGCCTGCCCCTCTACACTATCCTGTTAACACTTCTTTTACAAACTCTGTAGACAGGGGTTAGGATGGGTTACTTCAGATTATATACGGGTTACACTCCTGGATTCATTGCACATATGAACATCAACAACTTAATTGATGGTGTATATCCATCCTGTAAATTTGGCATTCATTGATGGGCCAATTAGAAAAATGTCTCAAATGAAATCATCACCAAGTTTTTTCTTTTAAGGCTAGCAGGCAAAGGATTGTCACTTCGTGTCATTGCAGCTGCTCACTGGTGTGTGTCTGCTGGCTCACTCACTCCTTTAAGTTCCAACACCATAAATCCAGAACTGGTTTATTGAAGTCCCTGGGGCGTAATCAGCCCGCTTTTATTGCAGCCTGGTAGGACAACTTGCCTTTAGCTGTCAATCTGATTTGATTGTATAGGTATATTTTTCAAGAAGAACATTCTCCATGCTTAAACTTATTTTTAAATTGTTTTCAGTGTTACGAGGGGGCACATTTAACTCAAAAGTGGGTTAACATGTAATAATCAAGGTTGCTTTTACTTTGTTCCTGCAACTGCTCTGATACTATGGTGAAAGGATAAACTTGACCTAGTGGACGCTGCTGTCTGAAGCAAAAAAACCTGTCCAAACTTGCACTTTGGACTTCCCGGGAGCCCCTGGACAGGTCATTTTCTTTGTGCCACACTTCACTTTCCCATCAGCAAAACACAGCTAGTATTTCCCTGCCTGGCAGGGGCAGTGGGAGTAAAACCCAGCTAGGATTGCAAGATGCTTGAAGACTGCATCAGTGAAGGCCATATAGGTGCCAAGAACAGATATGTACCTACATATCCAGACAGGTACAGACTTATTGTGACCCAATCAAGTTTAAACATTTTAAGATAAAAGCTATTTCAAGCTTCTTCGGCTCAAGGAAATCCATAATAAAAACAAATCATCAGCGCAGAAATAACTGGGATTGTTCACACTCAGAAGAAGTGAGAGAAATCACTCGTCAAGGTCACTTTTAAGACCTTGACAGACTGAGGAGAAAATAAAAAAATCCAGTGTATGAAATCCATGACAGAAAACAGACAGATGGAACATTAAGGCTTCTTTCCCCATTACTTATTCAAATGGAGAAAAAAATTCCAGTGTTTCTAGCCGAATGCTCTTGCAGGCTGAAACACTGAAAATGAAAATGAGTTTATACATAGCAGGCCAAATTTAGCTTTTCTAATATGCCTTGAGGAACAGACCTGGGGCATTGGTTTGGTCCAGAATATTCACTCCTCAGGAAAAAAAAAAATTGTTTAATCTTGAAAGCACCACAGCCCCTCATTTGCCACAGGTGGCTGGAGTGTCAGGAGACAACTGTCTCATGACTTACCCTCTCCTTCTCAGCTCTGAGGCGCTGGCCTAGTTGAAACGGATAAATTACAAGGTTGGCTAGCTTTTAACCCACTGGCTAGAGATTTTCCTTCTAACTGTTGGCACACAGGAAATTCTTGTTTTAAAATATGCTGAAGTGACACTAGCAGAGCCTTTTGATCAAAAGGAAATTCTGATCCAGCAATAGCTCAAGACTGGTCTTATTGCCACCTCAGCTCTCTGGTTTCAAAGTCTCAGACAACGCAGTCACCTGTACTGACACCAACAAGCACCACAGTCACGCAAGCTCTTACGGCAGAGATGGGCCCAAGCTACAGAATTTCCAGTCTGAATCCAAAGTCCATCCCGCATCTCCCTAATTCTGGATTTAGAGTTCTGTTCAGCCCTAATGCTAATACAGAGTCACAATTACAGACACCGTCACAGAAACATAGACATACGAACTTCCCTAAGTGGGAGCTTCCAAACATGTATGGCCTTAATTGGATCCTTATCCCCAGAACTAATGACTAAAGGAGCGTGAAACTCAGTGTTACGCACTATGTGGAAAATGAGCTCTTCAGTACTACCCTGGCCTTGCTAACTAGGATGTATTTTGTGTGTGCCTGTCCAGCATGGACAAGCTGAACATGCCGTGTAATGGATTACTGTTGTAATTGTGCACGAGTTACTTGTTGCAGAGGAGGTCTGGGATCTTTCCTGTAGCGGATCTGTTGTTCTCCCACTTCTGCATTTCAGTGACCCCCTTTGGTTTGGGGCTTCCCCCTACCAGGTTGCTTCACACCTCTGCGTCAGAGTTCATGTGCGCATGTTACGTAAAGCATGTGGGCACATCAATGTGCAGTATTTACGCAGCAGCAGCAAAAATGTCATATGCCTGTTTTGCAAGATATGGAGTGGTTTATATGCAAGTTATTAGTAAGATACAGGTCCAGATAAAGACATAGATATAGACATGCATCTGTATAGTTTTGGAGAACCTCGACACTTTCCTACGCACAGGGTAACACAATTTAAATCTAATACCAGAGAAGAGGCAATACCTTGTTCTCAGATATTGTTTGAAAGATGGAAACTTTTGGTGAGCTCTTGGTTTGGTAGTCAGGGCAAAGCACTGCTATTGAAAGAAAAATTAAAAAAATACAGTAGTGAGAACCTTCTAACCAACTATAGCAAAATAATTTCTCATATTGTTTCTTTTTAACATTGTATTTCACTCTTTATTTCTACATATGATTTCAAGTAAGATATTTTTCCTTCTTTCTGTCAAAGGAAATGGAGATCAAAGAGCATTGTAAATCCACAGAAGAGGTTACAGAGACTGCCAGTTACCTTTCGCTGCTGCTACCCTTCAACTATAATAGAAATGTGAGAACACAGAACTGGAAAGGACCATCTGGAACCATCTGTGAGTCGTTCCTCACACTGTAGGCTACTATGAATTAGATGTTTAATTGCAAACAGTGCATAGAACATCTACTCCACATGTCACAGGCCATAAAACAGTTCCTATGTAACACAATTAAGAAAGATGATGAATAATAACGAGCATCCAGAACTGTAGTGTGCCATAGAAAGAACACAGCATCAAGCATCATCAGCATCTAACTACTGGGGGCTATCATCATTTTAGGATAGAATGATTTTAAGAAATAAAGCATTAATTTTGCTGTAAGAAGGCAAACCAAAAAAATTCCAGCATCCACGACTCTGACCCAGGGCAAGATTTCTTCTTTACCTCGAAACTTGCAATCCGTTTAGCTTGGACTGTGTGAATCAGAGTCATCTCCCACCCTGTTACAGGAGAGGACTTCATGATGGAAGTATGTGTTATTACCTGTAATTCAGGCAATATCACCTCTTCATTTCCTCCCATCAATAGTACTGCAGCCACTGTACTTCAGCCATCAGGCAGGTCTGAAAAAGCTAGAGAAGCTCATACAGGAGAAGGGCAACCCTGGGCCAACTCCCATGACCCATGTATGTACTACAAAGATTTAGAAGTGTCATTGCAGTGTACTGATCTGCTGCCAGTGGCCTTGTAAAGAAAATATAAGAAGGATTTGAGTCTATGTTAAAGGTATAGCTGAAAAAGATAGTGCATCAAAAATGCTGCTATTTTGTGGACTGGGCTGAAAGAAGGCCTTTCTTCCTATTCATTCCCAGTAATGCTTCCTTACACAGTGTGACTGTTTCATCTAAAAAAGGAAAAGTAATGGCTAATGGATCCTTTAACTGGATGGCTTTAGGGTTTAGGAGGACGTTATCTCCTAGAGTTAAGGCCAGGCTGAATCCCAGCAGCCCCAGGTTGCCACAATCATAAAACAGGGCATAAAACAACTGTTCAGAAATGAAAAGAAAAAAAAAAAAAAAAAAAAAAAGGTCCACTGCTTCTTTTTCTCTCCCCTGATCCTTACGGGCTCATCAAGAAAAATGTGGTCTGTGTACATGGTAGGTATTCCATAAATACATTGAGTGGAGTTTACAGCATCCCAAAAGAGCTATTCATCAACTCCAACAGGAATATGTGCTGTGAGGCCTTCACTGAATTAAAAACAACAAAAAGGCTATCCACTTATCTCATCATTTGGTTATCTCTGATTTCAAGGAATGCATAGAGAAATGTTAAGCTCTCACTAGACTTTTAAAAAGAGCTCCTAAGCCCACTGTCTTTTTTCCTCTAAGTACTGGAGATATATCCAACAATTTTTGCGTGCACTGTCTTGCATTAAAAGTACATTTTAATTACATTTATATTACATGGGATTTAAATAATATATTTTTTACTGATTTAGAAAGCTATTAAAACTATTTTAGAAAGCTATTAAAACTGAGATTGAGCAATTCAATACTCCATTGACAGACAGTTTTAAATACCATTAGTGTGTACTAGTGTCCACTCTGCCTAAGCTTCAGCAGAATTTTTGTAATTAAATTTAGGACTCTTTAGGGACTGTAAAGTGGAAAAAAAAAAAAAGTTGGTCAGGGTTCAATCTTATGAAATACCAAACATTTTCAAGACAGATTGAGTGTCCTCAGTTTTATCTTAATCCAAATGAAAGTTGATGGTGCTCAGTATCTCTCAGAAGTGCTCACCACTTTGCAGGGTTAAATCCCCCAAGAACAAACAAACAATGTGCTCTGAATACTGACAAGTCCTTAGAAAACACTGTAATAATGACCTCAACCATGACCTGGAGGGACTATTTCTTGTGGGGCCAGAGATAATTCAGCCTCTGTGAGAGTTCACACTCGAGACTTCCCTGACCGAAAAAAGAGAAGTTGTGCAAATTATGAGTCTTAGGTTTCAAGCTACAAATTACTGTCAGGAAACAAGAGCTATAAATGAATTTTATTTAGGAGTTGAACAATAGTAAAAAAGAAGTGCACTCTATCTGCTAAGCTGCTGTTCTCAGGGAACTTCCAGCTTCCATTGAAAAGGTCTAGAAAGAAGAACCTTGTTAGATTGCACAACATACTCAGTTCACAATCAGTAAGGCATGTTGACTCCACACTGTGTAAGAACTTCTACACTGTGGTGAACACTGATCCACGGAGCACGCAAAGAACGGACACATTTTAAATTTCACTGAGGTACACATACTTTTTTTTTTTTTTGTCTACAGTGCAAAGGTAAAACTAAGTGGACAAGCATTAGAAATCCACTCAGACTTGTGGAAGTTATTAAGACAGCTTCAAACCCTGACGATCCTTCTACAATCATGAATGAAACAGAGCATTATGCACCTCATTGGATACATAATCTTGTTCTCACTAGGTGGGGACAGCTAGCTCAGAAGTGAAGGGTGACAACTTCTAAGCATCACACCTTTGCTGTGCAGAAGGGCATTGCAAAGGATACCATGCAGGTGTAACTGATGGAAAGTTAGATCAGTGGAAGGTAACTGTCAAGCAAGAACTGGTCAAAGGGGCAAGACTGAAGAAGATAATTTGTAGAAAGTGCCTTTAAGCTGGAAACCTTAACGATTCCAACTGCGCAGAAATTTGGCCTTGCTTATCTCCCAAAGACATTATCTTTATCCTACTATTAATCCTTTCAGCTACTGACTCACTGATACATGTTCTGTCAAGAGAAGGAACCTCTTATTCATCAGCCTCCTCCATTCACGCAGATACCTTTCCCATCCATAGGACTTTAACTGGATACAACACAGAATGGTGGGGCTGCCACAAGGCAAATTGCTACACCTTTTATACCTTAGCTTATATGATTAAATCCTGAGAATGATAATACTACACCATATAATGAACTTGCATCTTGTCAAATGAAAGGGACAGCCGAGTGACAGAAGGTAGAGACTTAATATGACACTGCGTTATAACGCAGCTTTGGGGAACAAAACTCAGATGAAATTACTTGGATGGAAAATTTTCGATCATATGCAAGTTTTTTCCCAGATAAAAATGTTGATTTGTCTAAACTGGAGCTTTGTAGAAAAGGGCAGTTTTCCTGAATTTCTTTACTCGGAAACAAAGATGAAAAAAGTACCTGCAATTTCTGTCCTAGTACAAATGCCAATCATTCAGAAATTGACAAAGTGGGTGTGAAATACTTCAAATGACACCCTCAAATAATAATAATATGAACATTTAGAAGAAAATAAAAATGGTTGAAATAGATAGAAAATGCCATAAACTGAATATGTTGTCCAGATCTTTTTTTTTTTAATTTTCAGTTTGATTTTCTATTCTGTTGCAGCATGGGAAATTTTTAAAAAGGCTAACAGCTTTCATGCCTTACACTTCTTTGCCAGTCCTGAGGACTTCAATAGACACAAAACTTAGTTTTCTTTAACCATCAACTTGTATTCCATAAAAACCAAAGAGACTGACAAAGGCTCCAGATCTAACTGCATTCAGATAGGATACCAGAAGAAAACTAGGATTATGTAGAGATGCTTTTATAGAAAAGGAGCTAAGTGTGCATGAATGAGACTACATTCTGGAGGTCAAGAAGAGACAAAATTGCCAAAAGTTATATTAAGTCACACTGACTTCATGGATTTCCTGACTTTTCTTAAAGCAAACAGCAAAAGGTCTTTTGTTCAATACAAATAATAACAAGAATTATTGTTTTGCAGAAAGAGTGGTAGAGGACTCAAGATACAGCTCCAAAAATGAATTGAGTATGTTGCCTCAGTTTTCAGCAAAGTTGCAGCTGTTGAGTGTGAAGGGGAAGGTTATAGAGTGAATGCAAATGGGAACTTGTAATGGACACATCTGAAGTAAAAACAGAACTGAAACAGCTAAGTGTGCTCAAATCACAAGGTAACTGCCACCCCAATTTTTTTTATTTTTTTTTTTTTAAATTGGCCTGTTAAACAGTAAGGCTGGTAGCAATCTGTTAGTAAATCTGTCAAGCTGTGGGAGCACTGAATTACTGGCAAATTTTGAATGTGGCAGCCAGAGATAACCAAGGGAAGTGTGATCCAGGCAAAAAAAGGGCATTTGACTGATCTCAGGAGTACTTTAAAGAAAAGAATAATTGAGGGCATTACATTTTAGAGTAGTAAACAGTTAAAAACTGGACAGGGTTTCATCAGAGGTCTGTTTGTGCCAGAACATTCACAAATCTTTCTTTGATATTAACAGCAATTTTCTAGAAAGGTAAGACAGTTTGTATTTCAGTAAAACATTTTATATGATGCTGAACAGAAATTACTTGGAACTTTAAGAGGAATTATGCTTTAAAGGTCCACGATGTCCCAGAACAGAGTACGGAGAACTTTTGATATTTCCAAGTCGTCTTCTTTAGGATGAGTAGAACTTCTTTCCCTGTGATTTTCTCAAGAAAAACATCTGGAGAATATAACATTTTAATTAAATTCTTCAGGAACTCCAGGAGAAGATGATGTGATGAAGGTTACAAATGGGACCAATGAATCGCTAGGACTAACAAAGGACTGCTTGAAAAAAACCAACTTTGAAAGGCAGCTACAAAGGCAAGAGATGATGGTGACAACAATGTTTATATTACTGGCAATCTGAGTCATCAGAAAAGATTTTAAACCTTAGATACAAAGAAGAAATATCCAAGAACAAAATGCCAGTCAGGAGTGATACCCAGCTTGGCAAGCATTACCAAAGTACTGGAGTTAGATAGCTCTGCCCTTAAAAAAGTGGGGCCGAAGTGGTCAGTTTAGCAGGTGGAAGAGTCATTTATCTATGACACAGTACCAAACATGACGCATCTGATCGCACTGAGCACACAACCACTGAGATGGAAATACACGGGGTGGGACAACAGCTGGTGGATCTCACAGACCCATGATGACAGCCATACTTAGCATCAATGGCTCTGATAAGCTCAGAAGTTCCTTGACCCCTTCTTGACTGGCATGAAGGACCAATGTCTAGTCTTTCCATTGGTTTGTGCACTTTCCTGCCTGAGGTGTCTGGAGCTGTAACAGCCTGCATCGCACTGTGAGCTCCAAGATGGGTGATGCTCCACTGTACAATCTCTGCCATGTAAAAAAAGAGAAGGACTAGTTTCAAGAAGAGCAGAAAGCTGCTTTGGAAGAAGAATCTGAGGAGAAGTGACTCCACAAGGGCTACTCCCTCAAAAATAATCTTAAATTAATGTCACAGGCTGAAACTGAAAGAAGACGCAAAGCCCTTGGCAAGGGGGCTTTCACAACAAAAGTGGCAAGAAAACATTTTGTAAGACACCATACAAACTGATGGCTGCTGTGCTGGCCTGATGCACCTTACTGTGAAAAAAGGCAGCCTAAGTCATCTATAACTATACAAGATGACTAAATTAAATTAAGAAATCAACAGTGGGCCTCATCTACTTGAATGCTACAATGCAATGCTTATTACTGCTCTGTGCTATCGTAATCATTAGGAAAATGGGGAGTGCTATTGGGGCAGGCTCGCTAACTGCCCTTGCAGTTTGGTCTGAAGGAATGAGATATGGCATCTGTGGTGCACATACAGGCCAAAGAAACTGCGCTTAATAAACATAAATTGATGTGTCACCCCAAACCCCACAGGACAATCCATGTGGACATGCTTGAAAAATCCACCTCATTTCTGTTACTTCCCAACACTTGGCTAGTGAAGCACTTGGCCTCACACGCACAAAAACCCCATACCCACCTACTCATGTGTGTATATATATACATGTATGTAGATGTAACCCTATATGAACATACACAAACTCACTTAATCAAGCAAATCCTAGAGAAAATAAAATTTCTTACAACTTCAGCTGTATAATGTTGCTTGGTGGTGCATTATATTTTTCAGCTTGATGCTAATACATATTCAAGTATATTATCATGTGAAAGAACGCAAATATTGGAGTGAGGTCACACGGGGGCAAGTTATCAAATCAGGCACAATGAATTTTATGAATAAACATGTGAAGTAATTCCAGCCAAATTCTAGGCTAGGCAATTAACTTCTGACTGCCTATGTATTCCTTGAGATTTGAATTGGATACAGAATTCTTTATTTCCTAGGCTAAACCTTTTTGGCTGTGAATACAGTGTTCATGAATGGTGCCAGATTAATGGTCTGGAGACTAAAATACTCTTCATGCACAGAACAAAGTACATCACAGGCAGAAGCAGTGCAAGTTCCCTTCATTCTTCCAGACACATTGTCCAAACTTGACAGGGTCAACTTCTTTTTAAAGATTATCATAGAATCATTAAGGTTGGAAGAGACCTCAAGGATCATCTAGTTCAACCGTCCCCCTACCACCTATTACCCACTAAACCATGTCCCTAAGTACCACATCCAACCTTTCTTTAAACAGATCCAGGGACGGTGACTCCACCACCTCCATGGGCAACCTGTTCCAATGCCCGACCACCCTTTCCCAGAAGAAATTTCTCCTCATCTCCAACCTGAACCTCCCCTGGCGCAACTTGCAGCCATTCCCTCTTGTCCTGTCACTAGTTATCTGCGAGAAGAGGCCGACCCCCAGCTCACCACAACTTCCTTTCAGGTAGTTGTAGAGGGCAATAAGGTCTACCCTGAGCCTCCTCTTCTCCAGACTAAACAGTCCCAGTTTCCTCAGCCGCTCCTCATAAGACCTGTGCTCCAGCCCCTTCATCAGTTTCATTGCCCTTCTCTGGACACGCTCCAGGGCCTCAATGTCTTTCTTGTAGTGAAGGGCCCAAAACTGGACACAGTACTCGAGGTGCGGCCTCACCAGGGCTGAGTACAGGGGGATGATCACCTCCCTGCTCCTGCTGGCCACACTATTCCTGATACAGGCCAGGATGCCGTTGACCTTCTTGGCTACCTGGGCACACTGCCGGTTCATGTCCAGGCGAGCGTCAACCAACACCTCCAGGTTCTTTTCCTCCGCACTGCTCCGTTATAGCATATTTCAAGACAGACTGGAGTAGAAAATTAGGTAAAATGGTATATATGACAGATAACATGATGTTAAATATGAACCAGACAGCCTTGAGAAGGACTGACATTTAAACATTATGACAACTTATGGTTAACCTAAGCAGACTGGAAGATTAAGCATGATCAGATGACATGAGGTTAAGTGGTCCTTATCTATAGTAATGCGTATTCCTCTAAATCACTTTGTTTTATAGGTGTTCTTTAGTGATATGATTTTCTTTTTTTTCCTAAAGCCCTTAGTACCTATTAAAACCATTAGATTCTGCTGAAATATTGAACAGCATGCTATTTCAATGAATATAAATTAGACACAGAGGAATGCAAATAATTGATAAGGGAAGCTAAAAGTATTAATGAAAGTCCATGATCAATGGGTGTTAATTGCAAAAATAAATACTTCTTGTCCCAACTAGTTTATAAATCAAGCAGAAAAGGAACACCAGCGATACATCAGTTCTAATTCTATTTGGAATTTTTCTGTCAGCAATAATGACAGAAAAAGGGCAACCATGCATGATAAATATTTCTGTTCTGTATTTTTCTGTAAAATAGAAAATGGGAGACTGCATGCATGTTTTATAATGGATTACTTTCTAGTTTAGCAAGAACTACAGATGTTGTTAGCCGTAATGTATTTATGTTAACAGTTCCCTAGTTAAATGCATTTTTCCAAGCAATTTTAAGGGGGTTGACTTCAGTGCTCTCTTGTCACTTGACTAGTAGTTTTTAATATTTATAAAATAAAAAAAGTCCTAGTTTCATTACGCTTTATCTGATTCTTAAAGATTCAGCTAAGTCAAACCACTTTTTCCTAAGTTCAATACAGGTACATAGGATGAGAATTGTTATTGCACATTTGGCACTTTGACACTGAACAGGGCAAAATAACTGATTCTGGATTCCTTCAGTAAAGAAAAAAAAAAAAAA
>VWZZ01005045.1:261357-343089 GCA_013399095.1 Psophia crepitans
AAGAAAGAGTGAAAACAAACAATACCAGTCTGCATGGTTTCATGGAATACTGATGGGTATTTGGAATGCAGAATTAATGTGGTAAAATTAACATAGGAGACATTAACTGGGTTTACATCTAACTAACAATTGGTTGACAAATTTAGCTATTCACAAGGAACTGCATAGAATATGGCACTTCATTTTAATTCCATGGAACCTTCCAGTGTCTCAGTGTTACTTAGTATAGCAACGTGAATACATAATATGGAATACAATATTAAATCATTACTGGCAACAGCTAAAGGTAATGAAAGTTTGGTGCCACAGTAATAGTAATAATAGTAGATTGCTTACACAGACTACTCAGTTGACAGTGATCTATATAGGTGATCTGTCTTAGATGCTGACCCAACTTCCCAAGTTCTGCTCCAAGTGCATTACAGGCGTCTTAGTACCGTGGAGAGCAAAGCAATATATCTTTCAAGAGAGAATACATGTCATGCTCACAGCATGTGGCTTTTTACCCCATGGGAAAAATTAAGAGGTTACAGTAAATAAACAAAATGAGCAAAGATCTTTTGCAAAACAGTAAGAAACTGGTGTTTCCTCAGTCTGTGAGACTTCATTTTAAAAAAAAAAAAAGAAAAAAAAAAAGAAAGAGGTTTGGAAGCAGGGGCACAAATCAGAAAGGTTTCAGGAAAAATACAAGAATGACTTAACCTGGTAAGACCGTTCATCAGTGATAAACCTGTGAAGCTCAAACAACTAACCTTCCAAAGAGAATCTTAAGATGTAATTCTAATGACGGTTTCCAAATCCCTACAGTATGAGAAGGTATCTCAGAGTAAAAACATCTCTGACTAGCAGACAAACACATGACAGTTTGGAGTGACTGGAAGCTGATGTTAGCTAAATTTAAACTGGAACTAAGGTGCACTTGCCTACTAATAATGGCAATTATTCACACATGTAATTTACCAGGGAATCTGTCTCATTCTCTATTAGTTTTATTCCGATTAAAAAAATTATGTTGATGAGAATTTAGGAAATTTTTATGATGTTGAACCTGGTCCTTAGGATCTTTGTTATCAAGAGTGGACATAATTGTGAAAATCAGCACTTGGTCGCATTGGAGAGATGGGAATGCAGGTATTAGTGCCTGCATTAGAAGGCCTGCATATAGTAGAAATTCTACATCTTTTGGCTTGTAGGACGCGAGTCTGGGTCATATGATGTTAAATCCATTATACTGCAATTATATTATGATGTGATGTTTTCTTGAGGCACTACCCAATCTACTTGGAAAGGGAGAGAGACCATCACAATTATTTCATGTAAGTTCAAACACTACAAAGTTGAAGAGCTAGAAATGACTGTTGACCATGGCAAGTACAACCCAAGACTTACTCCAGTTTAGCTGAAGTCAAAGAAAATTTTGCTAGTGACTGTAATAGAAATTGGATCTTTAGAGAAAAAAGTATGTATGTGACCAATCTCCCCAAATGTTCAAAAGGAAATGTACCCATTCTGATAGACAATTCAGAAAAAAAAACCAAAAAAACACACCCAAAAAAACCCCACCCCAAAACTCTATGGAAATATCCATCTCAGATTATCAGGTGTTTTGTTGAAATTCATCTACCTGTATGTTTGACTTGTCTACCCAGTCCTTCCCATTCGTTCAGTCATGGCTACTTCTCTGCTCTTTTCCGTGGCCTTCAACAGATGAAGGCTGACTAACTTGAAGTCCTGCCTGTATTTCCTTCCCTGGTGTGAATGAATCGTTTGCTGTAATGAAATAACCCTCCCTTACTGTCTAAATTCCTCTTCTCAACTGCCCTTCTCTTCAAATAGGAGGGTATCTTTTGGCTTCAAAATTACAGAGATGTGGAGTTAAAAGTGAAGGGTAGAGTCTATCTCTTCCTTGGTCTTAGGCAAGAGGTCAGCAAGACTAGAAAGACATTAGCTTCTTAGCAAATAACTAATGAAATATCCTTCAAAAAATCAACAATGAAAAAATTGCCCTTGAAAATTGTCTTATTTGCCTTTTTTGTATAGATAGATGTACAAACAGACAAACATTTTCAGTTATCCAAAACAAAAGCAAAGCAGAAAATACATAGTGGAATGTACCAATGCTGAAATCACATTCAGAGTATGATGATAGCATGTATCTGAAGTACTTTAGTATGTTCCATTATGGAAGATGATATTTTCACTATAATAAATGCCACTAATGCTTTAGTATGGCAAGTGACTTCATCCCATGAGGATCCCCTGGAATGCTGCAGCTTCCAGTTAAAGATATTCTCTTTCATCTCTTAATAGATTACACCTTCAGCAGGTGTTTGAAATAAGCTGAGGCCTGTAGTCTCATAAAGAGGAAAAAGGGGGATGATTGGTCAGACATGGAAAGTGAGAGCTGCTAATTATTTTCATATGACATTCAAGAGATGTTATAGCAAAGCTGACTAAAGCTGAGCGTGAGTTAGCCAGTCCTCTTCAATAATGATGTCACCCAGTTCTTGCTTTCTACAAAGTTATGATTAATAAAAGGGGAGGATTATTACAGTAACTTAGTGGGCAAGGGGTGACATCAACGGCAGCTGAGCAAACTGACCAGACTTAGTTGTGTGTTGTTGAGGTTTTTTTCTCTAGCAATGACTAACAAGGGGCTAACAGCATCTGACGACACAAAGGGCCCTTGAAACTGGAAGGACGCCTCTGGTGGAACTTTTGAATAGGAGCCACCATTTTAACTCTTCTGCTTCATTTTAACATTGCAAGATGTTTCAGCTGGCCTACAGCAAACTCTTGCCTTTCTCTATTCATTGAATGCGCACGGACACACACGCAAACTCAAAACTGGTCAAAAACCATCCCAACAGCCTTTCCAAACTAAAGTTACATGATCTCCATTTTCTGCCTCATCTGTTGGTACTATAAAAACTTTTTCTTCATTGATAATGCCAGAATATCTTTACAAAAGGAATATACACATCTTTGGAGCATGGATTTTAATAGCAACAACGCAAAAAAGACATGGAATGTAGAATGCCAACCTCCGGTTAATCTCTGGAAGAATGCTGTGTTTAATTACATTTGCTTTTTTTCAAATTGATAGGGACTTATAGCAGTTCTTCCTGCTATTTAACCTTTGCGAATTTGCCCTCCCTAAAACTAGACTTGACCACCTGGAAATATTTACCAATTGAACTGAAATGCTCTTGTGAAAGCACTGCCAGTGTAAACTGAATTCTTACCCCTGTAGAGTGACACCACCTGCATTGTGCAGACCTGAATATAACTGTGAGGTGCCCTGGGAGAAGGTCAGATACTTTGGACTCTTTCTATCAAGTTAACTTTTTCATGTGAGGTGGACAGCATTTGCACTGATAATAAAAAGGGCATATGACACTACTTTCAACTTCTCTGTCCCACAAGCACTAAGAAAACAGTTCCAAATGGGAGCTGCAGAGATTTGCCATTACATTACTAAAAAGTTCTCTGAGCTGTGACAATTCAAATGCCCTTTTTGAACATTAATTAAACAAAAGATAGAGCGTGCAAGCTAAGCATTTACTTGTCCAAACTAATAACATTGTGCTTCTCATTTTCACAAAGACATCTTGTGAGGGAAACAAAAAGGATTTTCTAAACTGAATCAGTGAATAATGGTCCCAATGGTAATATCTGGAAACTCAGCCAGAAGATGAGCTGAGGAGTACTACAGATACTGAAATGTTCAACCACAGACCAGTTAACTGTATTATAAACATTTTCTGTTGGAGGCTTGGCGCAGCTTGGAATAAATAGACAGCAAAGTATTTTAGCAAGCAGGGGAGAAAAGCTTGGGAACCATAGCAGGTTCCCATTTCCATCCTGACCACAGACTTCTTTGGTAGCTCTGGACAGCAAATTAAGCACTGTGAGCAAGCTCCCCTTTCACATCTTTCAAGTTAAAAAAGACACATACCTATTTCAAATGATATAGTGGTGATGAATTAGTTGATTTCTGAAAAGATCTACACACTACCTGAATACCAAGTATTCGTGCTACGACTGAGCAGTCATTTTATCCCTTATACTTAACTTCAGAATTATAACACATTTAAAAGACAAGTTTAGATTCTGTGCAGTTCTTACTGTAGTTCAGCTTATTCTTGAATCTCAGAATGTGCTTGGGAACAATCTTTTATTTTCCTGGAGTGACCAGACTTTCAGCAGATGCCTAAAAAAGTCTCATAACATCTATAACTCTAGTAAGGTATGTCCAAAAATGCCTATATTTGCATGTCTAAATAGCTGATTGTACATAGAGATCAGGAAATGAAATACCAAAATCTCACTTAAGCAGATATTTCATTTCTATGAGCTGGGGTGCTCAAAGGAAGCTACTGGGGCAGCTTTACTTAAAAGAATCATCTTCTGACTTTCACCCTTCTTTCTGAGTCAGATGTCATCCTGCAATTCCAGCCTCACAGCCTGTTTCCGTTTCCAGACGGTGACATGCAGCAGGCTTCCCATAAATGTTAGGGCATCTGGCCATACCTGGGCAATTCAGAACAGCTTTGCAGCTAGACAGCAGAGGCAATCTTTCCCAGTGATTCAGCTTTGAGACTACGAAAAAGCAGTCTAACGTATACAAACGATGTTTTCTTAACTTTTCATCTTAACCAGAACTTGACGTACTGCTTCAAGATGACTGGCTGAGGAAATGTTTGCAATTGCTTGTGATCAAAGTTAACCAATAATCATAATAATAATACTGAGCTCTGATACAGTGGTTTTGCTCTGAAAAACACTCACCAAAATGACTGTGAGGGATCTGGACTGAGTTTTTGTACATGACACTTTTTTCAGTTCCAGATTAGCAGTTCAAACCCAACCTGTGTAAGTTGTGACTAACGTGGTTATTCACAAGACTAACTTTTGTCTAGGGTAGGTTTCCTTTGAAATTGATGTCGAGAGATAGCCTTTTCTGAGGGTGATTCAGGACAGGAACAGCTGGGTCTTGCTCTGAATCACCTTCAGGAGCTTTCTTCTTTCCATGGCACGGAGACAAGAACACCTCACTACCACGTAAGGATGTGAGAAACTGCTTACAGGGTCCCGCTGGTGGTCCATCTAACCTCCTTTTCTCATTCCAACAGTGGCAACTGTAGATGCTATTTGGAGAGAGAATGTGAGCCTGGCTGCTTTCCGTGGGCCTGTCCCTTCAAACTCCCCAGCGTCCGCAATTGTTGTATTAAGGATGTTAAAGGATATGTCCCTGCCTATTCCCCCTGGTAGTTTTTTATGGACCTTTTTGAGTCTTCTGATACTGTCTGCTTCCACAGCCTCCTGTGGTAACAAATCCCAAAAGCTCAGTCTCCATTGTGTAAGCACTGTATCTGTTTTAAATCTCCTGCTAGTTTCAACAAGTTCCCCCCAGTACTGCAGGATAACAATTTGGCATTCACCTTATCTGCCATCATCATGATTTTCTGAACCCCAAGTATATCTTCTCTCAGCCTTCTCTTCTCCAAGCTGAAGAGTCTCTGCCTTTCAATTTCTTCTTATCAAGCAGCTGCTCCACAATCTTAATCATTTTAGTGACTCTTCTCTAACTGTACTATGTCCTTCTTGAGATGTGAAGATCAGAACAGCACAGAACACCCACTTCATGAGCTCACCAGGGCTTTATATAGTGGCAAAATGGTGCCCTCTGTCTTGCTCTTAGCACTCTTCCTGACAACACCCAACATTTGTTTTGCTTTTTGGACTGCCACTGCACATTAGATTTATATTTGGAGACCTCTAAATGATACCTCCAAGACCCCTCTCACTCTAGGCTGCAGATACCCCTTGGGAATACTTCCCTGAATATCACTTCCAGATTGGCTATTTGTTGATTTTTATGACAGGATTCACTGCTTTCAGTTCAGCTCCCAATCAAAGATAGACACTACAGCAGGCAGCTCTGCTGAGTGTCCCAAGAACTCGTTGGACCAAGGGCATGAGCTATCCTCTGTGTACCCAAGAACGCGGGTGAGGAAGGTTGTCCTGTGGCTGTCCCTGTTGCACCTCTCCTGTGAGCAAGCAGATTACATTATTGTTCAAAGCTGTTAATTTGGCTCTGATCACAGGAGCTAAATTCAGTTTAAGGGGGGAAAAAAAAAGAACCAGAACTAACCCCCCCTGAAGAATCTGCTTCATGAGAAACATCTGAACACTTCTTTGTTGGTTTTATACTTCCTAGATGCTTGGTTACTGTCCCTGAATGGACAGCTTCAAAGGAGCAATTAAAAAATGTGTGCATGGACACACAGATGAGCCCTGTTTGCACACAAAAACTTTATTCTGAGCTACCTTATGTCACCCCTTTTAGCAGGAGTCATCACGAGGGCATGACACCAATAAGCAGACAATGAATAAAGAAAATAACTGTTTATAAGTTCATAGTTGGCATACAAAAGTTATTGAAGAGGAACTGATATTCTAGGCAACTGGCCAGCGCTGCTGCCTCTCAACCCTCTGTTCCCCCAACTGTTACGGGTATTACAAAGCTCATTTTAAAAGAACTTCTATGAGACCTCTAGGCTTGGCAGGTACAGTTTTGTGCTCACTGATAAACAGGCTTAAACCTTATTGTTCATGCACATTGCCATCCACAGGCAAAGACACCAGGCAAATATGTATTTTACTGTCTACATATTACAGCTCTCACCTGCATTGAAATACCAAGTATAAAATCTCAGCTCTAAAATGCAAAGTCACATGAGAAAAATTAATGGAAGTGGATTAGTGAATTAAGTCCAGATTTGAGGACCACCATATCTGTTCCAAAGATTTAACCTCAGTGCTACCAAGTCAAATCTCAAGTGTTGTAACCCCAGATTTGAGGAAAATTCTGAGACAAATTCTCAAAACTCAGACAGATTTACATTTGAATCCGGAAACTCATGGTTATCTCCAGTGCTTGTTAGAACAGAGTGAGTGTGTGTGTAGGAAGGGGGGGCAGCTTCATTACATCAACAAGTGATGACTGTTTATTTTACTCTCCTCATCTCCCCATATGTGTAATGCTCTCAGAAATTTCCTGTGTTTCCCTGAAAATTATCACTGAACCCCAAGCCATCCCTCAGTGGTAACCTGTGCATTGGACACGAGTCCAAACATTATTTTAAATAACCAACATGAAAAACAGTGCTGACAGTAAGAATACAGCATGGCATTGCTCACTGCACATTATGTGCTTTAACTGGACATCATGTCAAGTCAAGGAGCTTCTGAATTGAGTGGTTAATGTCAAAAATGCTGGATAGAAATTTTCAGCAAAGACACAGATACTTGTTCATGCTCACTCCTGGGAGAGCCCCAGCAAGTCCTCCTGTGTGGTGCAGGGCTAGAAACTGCCTCTCCTAGAAGCTCACTGGTGCCTCAGAAAGCAGCACTGAAGGACAGCGAGGAAAGGTGGTACCAGGTTGGAACCAAGGTGGTACCAAGGAAAGACAGCATGCACAGGGAGCACTGACACTCTGCTCGGTGTCAGACAAGCTCAGCTGGTGCCTGTGCCGTGACCTGCACCCTGCCTCCTCTTACGGCTTCTTTCATTCAGATCCCAAAGGGTCATGAGAAACCAAACAACAGCGAGGACTTGTTTGTAATTTCTGACCCACAGATCTCAGAACAGGTCTGGATTCTTTCCATTTTACAGATGAGGAAATGAGGTACATGTCGTCTTACCCAGCAGTCAAGAGCAGAGCCAGAGAATCCAGATATCCTAGGTCCCCATCTAATACTCTATTCAGCAAACAGTTGTAAGCAGTGGGGTTTCCCCTTACAATATTCACTACGGGATGTATTTACTTTTCCACAGTGATTTGCTCCACAGGGGATTCACAATGGACAAAGCAGCAACAATGCACAAGATCAACATATCCTTTTAAGCCATTTGTTGGTGTCCTCAGTATTTCATCTATGCCAATTCTCTGCTGGCCACTCTCACAGAAAGGGAATATCTGTCGATGTGTGACACTGCAGCTTTTCCCAATGGCCTGTGTATGATGACTACCTTGGAAGATCTGCCAGCATAACCTCTTGTTGAGTTCAACTCAACAAAAATGGCAAGCTTATGAGCTTCATTCAATTCCCTCCCACATGTCAGCAGATTTAGAAGTAATCAAAACATAATAGGCAAAATGTATCTTCACCATTGAGGGAGCTAAAACAAGATGAAATTGGACCTTCCTTACAATACGAAAACTGGGACCTGTTTTTAAAAGGAAAAGCCAAAAACCAGACAATAATAAGTAGAATTTAAATTTAAAAAAAAGAAAAGACTTTAGATCAGATTTTCTACTGATGTAACCCAGCCTCTGAAGTCAGGAGAGCTACCCCAATTTACATTAAACTAAGGGTTCAGCCCTCCTCTTCCAAATAGAGATATATTTTTTTCTAAAATCCACAGGCAACATTACTTCAGGAATTACATCAGTGAATAATCATCTGAACATATTTTACCTGAGACTCAATTTCTTCTTTCTCTTTCCATCCACCAACGGTTAATATTAACCTTCAGAGTCAGAGCTTGGTTCAACTGACTTCTGGTCGCACAGTCAGCACTAACTTCAGTGACATCGAGAATTGGCCCTAAAAGCTAAAAGGTAGTAGGAGTCTGCACTTACACTGTTACGTGTCCTGTGATTTAACTAACTGTAGTATAAAGAAACACAGAACAGAGAATTCAGGGCTGTCACAGAAATAAAACTATTCCCTGTTATTTTGCAGCTGGCCCAATATATCCTTGATAAAACCCCACTGATCAAAGTACAATTACATAAGGAATGATTTTGATGTACGTTTTGTGCAACACTTGAAGTTTTCAACAGCATGCAAATTAATTTTGTGGAATCTACCTTTCAATAATAGCTTTAATTCACCTATAAATGTTAAATGCTGCTCCAACTAAAGCCATAAATATTTCACCCTACTTGGAACTAAATAGGATCTGTCATCTGGGGCTCCCTTCCTGTTTGGTTTAAATCATTGATGTGACTCTAATCATAACCTCTGGAAATATCTTTGAAGACAGCATCATTCAAGACATTTTATACATTACAGTGCTGTTTCTCAAAAAAAAAAAGACTGTTCCGGTAACATGCTGAAAAATTGCCTGTCAAGTGAACAAGCTGTATGAACAGTTGTAGTTCTTTCGACTACCCTCTACAGTTATAACTTATTCCATACTCTCTTTAAATTCAAGAAAATTCTCTTTGTAAGTAGGTTTTCCCCCAAAATGCAAAGTTTTGAACAAGCTCTGATTATAGAACACATTTGTGTCATTTCATCTCACACATCTGTGTCACCTGGCTTATGTATTCGTATCTCCTGGTTTTGTATTCTTAAATATAAAATGGCAACACATATGCTAAAATAACACGGACATAAAAATATCCCTGTTAAAGAAACAGCTTACTGTTCAATGAATTGGCAAGAAAAAAGATCAATGAATGGCATGGCAGAAGACACAGGTATAGTTTAGAAAGAAAATTAACATACCTGCTTCTGATAGTCGGATGGAATTTATATAAGATTCTCTGCAAACAGAACATTTATACTTATCCTGCTCCCCTGCAAAAAGTGTCATCCATTAATATTTTTTTTTTAAAAGGCGAGAACTTGAAAGCTATTCTTTACCCCACCCTCTAGACTGAGTTCTTATCCTTAGATGAACTTTATTTTTCTGACCAGCTCACTAATTATGGTTGAAATCACTTGTCTCTCTAAACAACACATAAGCATTAGAGTTAGCAGCAACAGCAAGGCTGGCCTTAATTGGTCCACTTACATAAAAGTAGAAACATAAAACTTCTAAATATAAGTTTCTGGCACATCTTTTCTTATTATTACAGTGAAATAAAGTACAACAGAGTGAGATTCCAGCTGATTTGCACAGAAATCTAGGAAGAAAGAAAGAGAAATAACTGCTCTTCAAAACAGGAATGGAGATGCACAAATACTGTTGTGTGCAATTCAGGATTCCGAAATAACCGGTAAATCACACAGTCTCCACTAGGTGAATAATGAAGTGGCATTGGGTCATTTTTTAATGGTTTGTAAGACAAAACCCATGATTAGGAAAAAAAGACAGGTTGCTAGAATACTAACCTTTATCTCTCAGTCCCATTCCTTTAATTATTTCTGCTCCAGCAGGGAAGTAAAATATGCCTGTGCACCAGCAAGATAGGCTCAGCATCACTCCGGTGTTTTATGTGGTCTCAATCAGTGGTATCAGAATTTAAGTCAGAAGTCCTAACTTCACTAAATGAACAATGATTATCTGGATTCTGAACCTGCTTGGGAAAAAAAAAAAAAAAGGAAGAAAGAAAGAGAAATAAAAGAAAAAGGAAAAAAAAAAACCCAGGGAAAAAACCCAGCTACAGTCTTTCCTAAGAGCAATTGCCCTTTCTGGCAGGAAGGGGTAAAAATAGAGGCAGCTCATTAATATGGCTTGGCAGTGCTTAATGGCAGCTGGTCTGAAGAGTTAGATCAGTGGGTCTTTCCAGCAGTACTCCCGGACCACTGCCAGCAGGTGTTGCTGTGTTCAACAAAATGAAAAGAAGTGGCGGGGTGGGGAGAAAAATATTTATAAAGGGAGAAATAGGTGTGAAAAAAAATTAGTCACTGAGTAAAGCTTTCATTAGGCCTTTGGTAAAGCTATACACAAATTCCCCGAGGCAATAAGGAGCATGCTCTGAAATGAATAATGCTTTTCACTTCTCCTAATCTCCTTTCAGAAGTTATCCTGCACTATAAATCACATACATGTTTGCTGTGCCTCACTCGGTAGCCGCCTCTTTTTGTCAGAGACCACACACTTTCGCATAGGGAATTCTCTGACCCGCTGCCGTTGTGGGAGACGCTACGGGCCGGCTGGGTGCTGCACCAGTAGGGGTGTGATGGTCAGCGGTCGTCGCACCAGCTGCTGCGAATGGAGCACCACGCTACTCTCAGTCCCAGGAGCAGATAACTCTGGTACTTTCAGGGCAATTTTTCCACTCTCTGTAAAACCAATGCAGTACAAGGTCTCTTGCTGAGCAGATGTCTGCTGCCAAATTAGAACAGTCACTGCACTACCACTATGTAACTAATTTCAAAGAGTTTTAGGGTGCCAGTTAAAACCAAACGCAGCCTGGTCCTGAGGAAAATAGAATTCCATGCTGGAAAAATCCTTTGCTAAAACTCAGTTTTAGGATCCCCATTAAAAATACAGTCCTGCAAATAACTAGGTATGTGCATGCCTATTATTTGTTTCTTCAAGCATATCTCTCACTGTCCCTGAAGGGAAAAAAAAAATCTGGAAAAAAAATCTGTTCTTTGTAACAACTGGAACCACCGATGTCAGACTGCAGGAAAGCTACTGAAACCTGTTTCAAGAGGCTTCAATCCACAGCATGTTACAGCCTGAAAACTTATTATATGCATATTAAACCTGGGAAACAAAACAACCTATCTGGTCATATGTTTCCCATTAACTCCTGATTTTTTGCTCATTCTACCAAAGCTGTTGTGTGAATACAGCACACACCAGTTGGAACCAATGCTGCTAGAAGGACTCCCTGGTATCACTGTAAGTTGAAAATTTTAAATCTTTCTTCCCTGATCCAGATCAGCCATATTCCAAGTAAGATTAAACTTACATTACCAACAGGACATAAAAATACAATTATAAGTACGATTCAGGCCAAAAAAAAAATCTGAAGGATGGGGATTTTCTGGTAATCAGTGGGTGTTTTGAATGAGTAAAGACTGCATGATCATGCCATTTGTCATAAACGGTACCACATAAAGCCAGCTATTATGTGTGTTTAAGAAAGAAGATGGATTTTGGATTTACTTTTGACCTTATATATATTACTTTTGTAATGCCTAATAGGCATATAGTTATTTCCGATTTTCACTAATGTAAACTGAAATGAAAATTGCTTTTTATTTTATTCCACATGTGTTAATATCACACTTGCAAAAAATGTGACCTGTCATTCATTGTAACTTATTTTTAGATGTCTAAACAGTTTTTAATAGTGTGATGCAATCTGCACGTCAAGAAGCCAGAAGACTTGGACAAAAGCAATATGATTCATTTTTTAAGAGCTTTAAAGGGATCCCTAAGTTAACAGAAGGGCATATTTATAAAAAGATTGAATTAAAAAAATCATCCACAGGAAAAGGCTTCTTCATCAAAAGCATTTTCCTGAATTTGAAAAGAATCCAAATTTGCAAATAGATTATCTGGTATATCCTCAAGTATGAAAAAAGCAGAAAACAATTTGCAAACTAGTAATTAAGTAGCTGGCAAATACTGCATTTGAACTAAATCAATGATATCTACATCTAATAATATCTATATCTAGCTATGCAATAAAACAAGTTGGAATGTGTCTTCCTGACTCATAATGTTTGCTTTCAGTCTGATTTTAAGTTCTATTCTTTAAATGGATACAGAGATCACCACTTACAAGTTGATATTTTGTCATACGAGACAATTAGGAGTTTCCATTAGATAATTACCAAAAGTATGTCTCATACAGGAAAAACAGTCAATTGCTGATGTAACAGGATTAACCAATCCAGCACAGTGATCCGTCCCACTTACTTTTGACAGACGTTATATGTGAGTGTACACATGAGAAGTACAGTATAAAGCTTCGCATTATAAATACCACAAAGAGGAACTTCAGCAGTTCTTAATGCACAATACAGCAGTCTCCTTCTGAGAGTCAGGACTAGAGAGGTAAAACTTTAAATTAGCTTTTCTCTTTTAAAACTGAAACTTTTAATTCCTGTGCATGCTGTTGCATACTGTTAGGGCTATGTTGAATGAATGCATATACAGAGCTTTGCAGCTCAGGTAATTTCATAGAAAGAGTCTGAACCAGCATTTCTATATTTATTCAAACACTATGTATTTTTGTACATGTATATGTGTATGTATGTAAGTACGAATGGACTATATATCAGCGGGCTCAGCAGACTCGCTTTTAGAAAACAGTGGTTTTTAGAAAGTTATGCTTTAATGTTAAATCTGTCATCATCATGGCATGCAAGTAAAATATGCTATACCTATGTGTAATAGAGATTGTCTGTGATAAGTGTACCTGTTATATATGGCAAGCAACCTATATCCCACAGCAAGAACCCAAATATACTTATCTGTATTTTACACTGATTTATGCCTGTCCTTTTTCATCAGACACTGTTGGGATAGGTGCTATATTACAACTATAAATAGCCCCTTTAATTATGTCATCTGTTAGTACATCTAATCATGAATGCATATTTTCATCTGAAATTATTTTTTCGTCCAATTAAACTTTTAGTTCTATTTCAAGCTGACTTTCAGACTTCATATAATTACAACAGACTTTGGGCTGTTCACAAGATCCAAGAAATTTAGATGTATTATAGCGAGGTTTGTGTTACAAAGATGTGTTTATAAGAATGGCTGCAGGGTTTATAATGCTGACAGACCCGTAAGTGTAACAGTATATAACAGTATAGCAACTGAGGTCAGTAAAAAACAGATGAGGGTGTACTGTGGATGCCTTATAACAGTGAAAGTCTTATAAAAGTGCTTAATTGAAAAGGACTTGCAATATATAACATTTGTAAAACTTTGGTTGATTGTTCAATTACTTCTGTATGTTTCATTTACTCTAACTATAATTCCTTGCCTGTCTCTCAACCCATGTGCCTGTAGTCATCTCATGAAAATTAGAGACCTTACAATGCTTATATTTATAAATTACCCCTTTCCACTAAAATACAATAATTGACGGTCATATAGTGAAAATGGGATATTTGCTGGGTAGGAGGTAAGCACACCTGAGAAGACAGAGGTGTGTGAAGGAGAGAATGAAAGGAAGGAAAAGAAAGAGGGTAAATACTAAAAAAGCAGAAGCTGTCCTAAGAAAATATGTACAAGTTAAAGTCTGGAGGGGAAGAACCTCAAAAGTTAGAGTCTATCAGCTGCAGTTTTCTCATTTTCCATGGCCAAGTTCAAATGTGAGGGAGTTTGCTAACTTCACCCTTGCTGGGTAAGGAACAGAACGGAGAGGCTACAGAATGTAAAGGCAACACGAAGCCATAGCAGTGACGCAGGGAATGCCTTTTCACTGCAGAGCAAAACCCTCACAGGCATAACATGGCAAGGGTCTACCAACACTGGTTGAAACTCCGTCTCCTAGCAGTGTTTTACATTACTTTTCATTCCCATGTTATTCCAGTATTATGATTGCTCTGTGTGGTTTCAATGAATGAAATGAAAAGTGCCTTCCAATAACAATGGGCCAAATGTAGAAGATCTTACTCAGCCTTCACTCAGACAGAATTATTATTGGCATCGATGAGGGATTTGCCTGAGTCAGGAGCGAGTGTGATTTGGCCAGATGACATATAACACTTTTCACCTTCAAAGCATTTTTCAGACATTACTTGATTAACCCCAAACCTAAATATATCTGCCTGAGAACTTCTAGGCACAGCTTAGTATATAAATAGGGATATTTCTGGTGCAAGGGCACTACCTTAGCATGTCACAGATACGTGCCATACCAACTCCTCCTTAGGCTTTCAGTGCCTGATCGTGTACTGCAGCTGGAGAGCGTATCATGTATTATAGAGACCTCCAAACAACAGTGTTGTTTTCCTCCCGTCAGATCTCTTGCCAGTGTTGATAACCTCCAGCATTTAGAAGTGAGCAGAAAAGATCTTTTCTCTTCTACTCAAGGCAGAATAATGTTCTGCCCAAAATATTCGGAGCCCCTGTCCTCATCCCCATCTCATTCACAAGCTATTTAACATCTCCTGCTATCCCTAACAATACCAGGCAGGACTAAGAGCAAGGTGCTTGTTAATAAAAGGTTTCACTCTTTTCATTCATTCATGTTTCCTCTGTTTAGTTAAGTCAGTGATACTGTTGAAGGAGTGAAACAAACAAAACAAAACAAAAAAAAAGGGGGGGANTTTACAGCAATGAAAAGAGATTTTAGGAAGGGGGGAGGAGGGCAGAAACCACGAGTAGTGATATTTGAAGAGAGGTGTGTGTTAGGGGAGCAATGAGCATAAGGAAGCCAGCCTGCCTGTTCCTCCCCCTTCCTAATCATAGCCTTTACTCACAGACAAAACTCCCTCCCTCTCTCATTCACTCACTCACTTTAGGCCAATCCGTCCTCTCTCTCTCTCTCCCTCTCTCTGTGTCTCTCTCCTACTCTGAGACAGAGTCAGAACTCTTCTCCCTGACAGCCACAAACATCTACAGCAATTATTGCATTCAGAGAGGGAACCTGCAAACAAAACTTCACAGAAAACTTTTGGTTCTTGTTCCAGAGAATTTGCTGAAGAGAAGGAAAAACAAACAAACAAACAAACAAACCAAACCAGCCCCAAAAAAACTGTGCGTGAAGGGGGAGGAAAAGCAGGGCCTTTTAAAAAGGGAATCACAACAACTTTTGCTGCCAGGATGCCTTTGCTTTGGAAGAGAGGATTTTTGTTGGTGCTTTGCTGGATTATAGTGAGGAGTTCCCCAACCCCAGGATCCGAGGGGCACAGTTCAGTCACTGACTGCCCATCATGTGCCCTCGCCACGCTCTCAAAGGATGTGCCCAGCTCACAGCCTGAGATGGTGGAAGCAGTAAAGAAGCACATACTGAACATGTTGCATTTGAGGGACAGACCTAATATCACCCAGCCGGTGCCCAAGGCAGCACTTTTAAATGCCATCAAAAAACTCCATGTGGGAAAGGTGGGAGAGGATGGTTATGTGGAAATAGAGGATGACGTTGGAAGAAGAGCCGAAATGAATGAAGTTGTGGAGCAAACCTCAGAAATCATCACTTTTGCGGAATCAGGTGAGTGCTTGAAAAACAAAACTGTAAAATATCCTTTGTGCCAGAACTGCAGTTAACTTCTCCTCTTCTCCTCAGTAATAATGTTTTCTGCAAGGTTGTAGGATGAGACTTGGGGGAAGGGAGAAAGAGGAATGGGATGGGGGGGACGGGACTCTGAAGGAATTTGATTTTTCTGACTTAGTCTTGGCTACAGATTACACTTGCTAAGCACAGACAGCCACACAGGGAGGAAGCTCTCTAACCAATCTTGAGCAGAAAGTCAGGCTGCAGCGGGGTCCTCCAAACCGTGCCTGTGAAGCCAGAGTACTTGCAGCAAAGTACTGGGGTGCAGAGCTGATGGTGAAAGAAAAAGGCTGAAGCCTTTTGGGAAGCTTATCAAGACAGAAAATGAGCTGCAAACTACTTGACAAACAACCCTTTCATGTGAAAATTATAGTGCAGGTTATAAAATCAGATGAAGCAGCTTTAACTTTTAGAAGTGAGAGGGTTTGTTTCTTTCTTTTTTTTTTTTTTTTTTTTTTAATTTAACACAGCATCTTTGACAATAAAGAGTTGCAGGGACTGTCAGATGACTTCAGTAGAACCGGACAAGTTGCTGTAGCTGATCCAATTTGTAATGCAGACTTCTGCATACTGGAAAAAAAAAAAGATTCTGTTCCTAAAACGCTCCTGCCAAAAAAATGCAACCTTGGTAGGGTGTATTTTGAACTCTTTCACTGTTGTTTTCCCTAACTCTTACACAGTAAGAGCTCAGAATATAGATATTTACTAAGTAATGGCTTAAGACTCACATCAACTGCCTCTAGGAAACAGCCCTAAAGTTGTATTTACTGTCTTGTTCCTACATGAATAGGATCAGAACCCATTTTAATTCAATGTATATGTATGCGCATATTTATCTGTTAGTATATGTGAGTGTGTTTATACATGCATCAATAGCAGTATCTTGCAATAAGTCTATCATCTAACTAACAGCAACTTTTTATGATGCTGTCTAGCCAAAGCATTTTTCCTGTTGCCAAGACGGTTTTAAAAGAATGTCATTGTTTTGTTTGGTACAGCATATGGTAGGCAAAGTATGCAAAGGAACTCCAAGCATTTTTGTTTAAAAGTTTGCTGCAGCAGTATAAACAATTAAGACAACACTCAGAGTTTCCAGTCCTGAAAACCTGTTGACTCAGATGTTCTGTTTGCAGGGAAGCCATGCACAAGAAGTGTGCATGCTTTTAAGAGCAGACATTCATGCTGGCTGTCCGATTTCCAACTGTACAAGGAGCCCTTGCCTTCGGAGTCCTTGACAATATACACATTATCAGTTCTTTGAGTATGAAAGCTCAGGCATTTCGGTTTTTCCATGCCCTCCACTTCAGAAAGCAGGCAGAAGGTGTCAATGCCAGTGGTCATTAGAAGCAGGGGCAGCTCAATGTTAGTTTAGAAATGAGTTTTTAAAAGCAAGGAAATCTCTAAGCTGTCTAATGAGTCGGATTCCCCACCTGGTTTTCAGCAGCTCGCTCTGAACACAGTGAAACACATATGGCATGAGCAGTGGTTTCTCTTCACTGTGTGAGTCCCAATCATTTGTAAACACATTATTGTCTCTCCTGAGCTCTGACACAAAGGAATTTGGAATTTGATATATGCCTACTCAGTACGACACCCTCCGACGGCGGCTCCTGAACCCATTGGCTCTCGGGCTCACGTGAGCAGTGAAAATCATGCCATTGCCCACACGCTGGCCAATCGTCCAGCCACCGATCCCCCCCGTCACAAACTACCCAACACTAACATGTCACTTAGTTTGATTTACATAGCGTTGTCCTACCACTGCTAGCAAAATTAATTTAAGAAGACTTATGCTATGGAGTTGCGCAGCTGAAGGATAGGGGCATCCGCTGTATTCCCATGCCTTTTCTTCCCTGCTGCTGTTCTCAAACACGCTGTTCTCTTCATGCTAAGCCCATCCTTGAAGTCAAGGCAGGAGGACTGCTCTAGCCCTTTTTCCCATATCTGCTAGGCTTTGATTTGGGAGAAGGGGGGAGCAATTAGCAACCTAGAAACTGAGCTCTAGGGTTTGGGCTTATGATGGAAATGATAACTCCACTCTGTGAAGTAACTTCAGACTGCTAAAACATATTTTTCATCTGTAGCCATTCATATTTGGTGTCTTGATAACATCAGAGGATCTACCATACTTTACAGGTGCCAATGCTGTAGCAACTTAAGTAAACTCTACCTGGGATCTTTTCCACTCACGTACCAGCAGTATTGCGTGTCAAATACTAAAGTAGTATTATTTTTCTTGTTGAGGAAAGTGAGGCAAGAAGAAGGCAAGTGACATGTCATATAGGAAGCAGGAGTTAAAAAGACAGGAATAGAGTATAGCCACATGGACAGTCCCCACTTTTCACTCCGTGGGAACTGGGAAGAGTACGCGTATGTTTAAAACACCATGCAAGAGAACAAACATGTTCCTCTCACGGTCAGGTTAATGTTCTTCCTGCTTTTAATGTGAAACTCACTCTGCCTCGAAAGAGGGCAATAGGAAATCAATGAAAATGAATGGAAACGTCTCACGTTGTATCAAGTGAAGGTCTATGGAAATAGAAATAAGACTTTAGGCTTTTTGTTCCTTCGGGTATGATTTGACATGAACCAGCCGTTCCCCCTACCTTTCAGAAGCCACATTTTCTACTTGCCTTCATAAAAAAAGTAGCATTTCCATCCTTCATCAGCCGTATCCTCAGACATACAATGAAATGGAGTGAATGAACAAACAGTGCTCTGTGCACGTGACTCTGGCTTGAGGCTGCTATTTTCTAAAATAGACCAAAAGTCAAACGAGCACAGACTTCAGACGATTAGAAGGCAACCTAAATGCAGTGAACTTGTCACAAACACAGGTGTAGTTATGTCCAGGAAATCAGCAAAATAGTTGGCAGATAGTTTTCGCAGCTAACAAATCCAGGCAGATCTTTGCAAAACTAATGACCGCGAGTATTGGGCAAAAGTTTACAAATGCACCCTACTGTCCTTTGGCACTCTTACAAGTAAAACATGAAAATGATTTTCTACTTGCATATCAAACTAAGATTACTAACCTCGATTAGTTCTGCTATGAGGGTAGCTGTGCCAGAGCTCTGTGGGTTACTTCAAGGTCTTAAAAATAGTCTTTTGAGGAGAGGGGTCATATAATTTTGCGACAAGCAAATCCAAGAGGTTCTATAACTGAGATACCCAATGCTCACAAAACATGGTTGGCTACTAACTCTTTCATTATTTTAAGTAGATAGCTTATTAGGCAGACCTGGGATTTTGCCAAGAGAATTCGATCCTGGCAACTAAACTACCAATGAAATGGGTTGCTAACATCGGCCCCCGAGAAGGTGATAGGAATTACTGGATGGAAATACTGAAATCCAAAGGCTTATCGTTAGGAGAACCGTCAGGGGAAAAAAAGAAAAAAAAAAGAAGAAAAAAAAAGAAGTCTGACAGATATTTAGACCGCTTCTACCTTTTTGTATCTCTTCATACTGAATTCAAGGTGAACTGACTTGATCACGTGATGCCTACTTGCACACGCAGATACATGTGCATACACACTCACACCTTTTCCTGGGAAGACACCTACTCCTATACATCCACACTGGCAGTTCAGGAGGTACTAAAGGATGGGTCGCTTGTGCTTCTTTAAGTAATTTCATCAATTTTCTTTTGAAAGCCAATGTATTTAATGGTACAGATATCTGTGCTGAATAAAGAATGGCCACGAGAGGGCACACTCCAAAGGCTTTTTGCTCCACGCAAGGCAACCTTCCTGCAAGCTCCTATTTTACCTTATTGGATCCTGAATCCCAGAGATCTTTATGCTTATCTCCAGCTTCTCTGAGTGGAGCTCTTGTTTCTCTCTTCTAGTTTATTTAAAAGGCAGAGATTCACTGGAGTGGAAGACTGTAAGTAAAATAATTCAGGAAGGAAACAGGCAAAGGGGAAAAAGATAAACTGATGGATGCTAGAAGTTCTGGAAATCTAGAGAGATCAGAAATTATCATTATTATTTTTTACAAGATACTGAGAAATGTGACCATGAATCATCATCTGAGCTGATCTTCTCACATCTTTTTTTAATGCAATCTCCTTGGCTTTTAGAAAACAAGCCTAATTCCCCTTGGTGGTTTGTTTCTGGGTTTGTTTTTTGGGTTTGTTTTTTTTTTTTTTTTTTGTGGGTTTTTGTTGGTTTGTGTTTTTTTTTTTTTCCTTTTGGCAGACTATATCAAAGATTTCAAGTTTAGCAAAGGAAAGCAAGGTACTTCCAGAATGAGAAAGCCATTCTGTATGAATCTGTTTCATTGTAACAAAATGTGAGAATTCAGGGAGGTTCTTTGGTTTGAGAACAACTGGAGAAAGCACAGACAAATCTGAGAAAAGTAGGAACCAGTTTAGAAAAAGATACATGAGAGAGAGAGAGAGTATTGTATGTGTCCATCTCTACGTGTAGTCATCAATACAGTTTTATATGCAAATGCAGTTGGGAATATCAGAATATGCACTTGCCTGTATGCGTGTATAAGCGCACGTATGTCTGTATGCACGGGTATGCCGGGGCAGACACGCTTATATACCCACGTAGCTGTACCTGCATCGCTGTAATACAAATAGGTTCCTGCAGGTAAGTACATACATTCACGTGCCCTCCTGTGTGCAGGAGGTATCCACGCTGCATGTGTGTAAAGGAGTCATGCTGAGGAGTTCTTGTATCTAGATATGTCTGTACGGGTATGAAAAGGCAGTCCCGTTTAACGCAACAGAGCTTTGCAAGGTGGATTTAGGGTGGAAGCTAACTGGAGGTTTTGCTATCCATTTCATTGGGCTTGGGATTTGGGCCTTAGTGCAAACAAATTAAATATTTTAACGAAAACAGACTGGCAACTTCTGATCCACTTAATTAAGAATTTACAACAAATTATCACAAGTATTTACGAAAAAAACCCACAACCTACTCTTTTATACAAGACAAAGACTTGGTATCGTTTTTACCTTGAAATATGTTACTGTTGCAAGCCACTCTAAACTTTGCTTGAGTTATTTTAGACATAAATGCAAAATCAAGTAACAAAAAACTTCAGCCAAACAAACACCTTTTTTGTTTCTAAATATTTAAAGCCACGTGGGGGAAGGGCTTTCAATTTGGAAAGAACTCTAGGCTGTGGATGTAAAGTGCTTTCCTCCTGACAAAATAGCAGAGGAGAGTCAAGGTTCACCAGAACTGAATTATTTCACATTCTGAATGACCTTGTCAATGCCCCTTTGGGCTAACTTTTCAAGAAAAGGTATTTAAATAAGGTTGCTGCTGCTTTTCCCCCCATGAATGCTTGGGGAATAGTTCTTTTTCCTGGTTTGCTTTTTTGGTTTATTTTTTCTTACAACAAAAATCTCCTATTGCTGGTAGCAAAGGGTATGTGAACATAGAGATAAGGTGTTTGTTATTTCTGTCACAATTGGTCCTCCCTTTTTAAGAGGTAACAAGCAGTCAGGGAGCAGGAACGAAAGTACCCTGGATGGCCAGACACATACGAGGGGTGATGAATAATTAGAATAAATCATTTGCCAGTGATCCATAGGCTGAAATGCATTCACAGAAACGGCCACTGTCTAATCACGATAATAACACATTTGTAATAATCAGTCCGCGCAGGGGATAATTGCCAGATTATAACAGTGCTAAATTCACTGAATAAATTCTACGTTGTGAACAATTCATCTAACTCTAGTGGTCACTCATTAGTAAACATTTTGAGCAATTATCTCTCAATAACCATGCTCTTCTCTTCACTCTCTTTAGAGGAACCTTTCTAGTAACCTATTTTTTTCTGTCTCCTGGGGAACGGAAATGAGAAGTAAAGAGAAGGATGCTTTTGAATGTAATTACAGATTGGCACGCAGTACAAATTCCCCCAAATCTAAACATAGGCAGTAGTAAAGTTAGCAACTAAAAAAGGAAAAAAAAGCTTGCTTTGTATGGAAAAACAGTTCACTTACAGTATAACGTAAAAACGGTTCAAAATTAAGCAGCAGTGAAGCATAGAAATTTAAAGTAACAGCATCTTCTTACACAGTGAGCATTTTTCAAAGGAAAATTTAAATATTGTGTATTAAGAGAAATTAAGAATAAGTCATGTTATAACATCAGAAAGGATAATCTCTTCCATTATGAAAAAAACCAGCCTTAATCAGTTAACAGCATATGGTTTAAAAAAAAACAACACCAAAACCCAAAAAGAAGCAATTTTAAGTATCTTAGCATTTTACTCAGAAAAAGATGCTTTTAATTGTATAGCTTTGACCCTACCTAGTATATGTACATAGCTTGAACTAACAGGGCTTGATCTTGAATCCTGCTGCAAATCACAAATAAATGAGCTTCAACTGCATAGTTACAGCCAGCGATACAGAAGGAAGGATCCTTTGCCTCAGAGGAAGAGCACACTGGAGCTGCAGGCTGCTGCCGTGAGCCCAGCAGGAGCTACCCCACGCAGGGCTGCCCCTGCCAGTCCCCCTGCGCCTAGGCCGGACAGGGCTCTGCCAATCCCTCCACGCTTTCCTGTGCCGTGCCCGTCACCAAATGCCACTTGGGAGCAGGTACAAAGTGCAGAGTGCTGCGCGCGAGCCCTGAACAGCCAGCCTTTCCAGAGATGGAAAGGAGGGTACCTGTGCAGGCACCCCTCTGCTCGCACGTTCAGCGTTCTCTCCTAAAAAGGTGTGCAAGCACTGCTGAAGAGAAAAACAGATTTGAGCAAACTTTCGTGCTATATATACTGATGCTACACTTTCTTTCCATTCAGTAACTCCTTCCATTAAACCTTTTACCATATATGCACTGCTTCTTAGGTCTTGTATTTTTAACCATTTCTCACAGCATTTGCCAGTGTCCCTCACAGTGCTGGACTGCTCCCTCGGCATCACAGTCTTCTTCCTGGAAGGGACTTTGCTCAGCAGAAAAGCAGAGAGGTGGCCTCTCCAAGGCTTTGGGAAGGGGAGACGAGGAAAAGCAATCAAAGGGGGCCCAAAGTAATCCCTCATCTCCTTTTTCAGCTGCCTTCTGCTATGATAACAATCCAGGCTGTTGACATCGCTGTTTATATGAGCATGGAAGTGATGAAGGCATTACCGCTGTTGGGCTGTGGGTCTTTCCACAGGAGTCAGGCAGGAGGAGCAGGATGATTAGAAATGGAAAAAGACCCTTGCAAATCAGCTGTGGCAGATGAAAAGGCAGGACAAGAGGATAAACAAAGTAATTATGGAAGTGATACCATCCCCAGCTTTCAGGAAGGTCTCCTTTTTACTTTAATTTAGATGAACAGTATATATTTCCAAAGCTTTGAACTTGGTCATTAACTCAGACCAAAAAGGCAAGTCTGCTAAATCCCTAAGCAATATTTGAGGAAAATGAGATACAGCGATTTTTTTTTGTCTCAGAACACTTGAAGAATTTATTTTATTGTAGCACTGAACCTTTTGGAAATAAAGATCCTGTTATAAAGTGAATGTGTAATCATAATAAGCCAGATCCAGAGATCTCAATTCAGTTTTAGCACAGGCCAAACTCTGATTTCCAAAGAAGCTTGTCTGAGCATAGTGACCTCATAAAGACTGCAGGATTCATACCATTTGTGCTGTGTGATCGTAACAAACTAGTTGTGAATGTGGAGAGAATTCAGAAAAGCTTCGTTTTTTCCTAATGTGAAAGCATGCTTTTTATCCCCAACTTTGCACCATTCCCAGTCTCCTTCTAAAAAGATCCGTGAAAGGGAAAGGTTTTTTTAATTGCTATAAAACCTTTTATTTGCTATGCAGGTTTGAGGACTCAGGATTTTGTTTCGTCCAGAAATACTAGGCTCATATAAGCTTCCGGCAGCTTTTTTCTTTAGAATCCGAATTGACCATTTCTGCATAAAAATGCAGCTAACCACATACAGAGAGGTTGTTATTGTAGCTAACAGCCTACAGGGAGGCTGTTATCCTTGTATAAGGACATGGTTTATGCTACCTTGCTCAAGCTCACTTTCCTCTAGTGAACAGAAAGCAAGTACTCGGATACTTTCACCATACTATTCTAATATTTTCAGTAATGAGGAAGAATTCAATTGTTACACATACAGGAACAGAGGAAAAACTAATTAAAAGGGTTCCTGAGGTGCTGTTTCTTTCATGTAGTATCTGTCACAAAGAGTGGCTGCATTGCTACGCTTCCAGCCAGTGTATAAGGTAATGTGAACATTTACTGTTGGAAGTATGTCACTTCGTAACTATTCTCAACTCCCACTAGCATGGAAATAAAAAAAAAAAAAAGTGAAATATCATGCATTAGCACTTAACAGCATTAGGTTATTCTGTAACACAGGGCTGTTCTGGCTTTTTTGGTGAGATGGTCTGTACAGCTTCTTCCCCTGTTGAACCAGGTCTGCACACCCTGGCTGCTTTCTACAGAGCATGTGACTGGGCCAGTTTTCCACGCTCACATCCAGCAGAGCTGATCTGCGCACGCACAGGATCCCTCCTAGTGCCAGAATTGTACTTTGTGCCCAGCTTGGTACCTCAGGAAGAGAGAATGCACTTCCCAGCAATATATGCCTGTTCCCCACACCAGTCTGTGAGATCTGGGGAAAGAGAGCAGCTGGGGAGAGGCTGCTGGTGCCAGAACAGTATCTGCAGCTTGGTCTAAACCATCTTTTTCCCCCTAGGTTTCCTTGAGTAGGGACAGCAAGCAGAAGGGGTTGAACAGAGAGTCTTGGAGGCAGCAATCCATTCCTGGCAGGTCACCTGTCTTCAGGTTCCACTGAAGCCCAGGTCCCCCTCAGAAAGGTTTATCAGGACTATATCAAGGAAAGGGATAAGCTAAAGTTAGAACCTTGCTTAAGAAGAGAGAGCTGGGGGAATGGAGCTACAGGCTGAATGGATGGTCCTCACAGGCCTTAGAAGTATCCATTCCCATAGAGTATGCTCTTTATAACATCCCTACATACAAGACAACCATGCTCTTGGACCAGACTTCCTTTGGACTGGTGGAATGTCATTGTCTATCTCCCCATACTCTGAAACCTGGGCAGGAATGGGATTAATGCCTGTCACCTCCCCGCTGCTCCAACACAGCTGGCAGCTTTGCAATAGTTTCATTTCCAGAACAGAAAAAAATAGGTAAGAGCTGCCGAATGAACTTTCAGTCATTATTGAATGAGTCTTACATAAAAAATAACAGAAAACCAGTAACTCCACCATGCCTCACAGTACGGGTCAGCTTGCTCCGTCTTTTCTGTGAGCTACTTTGTTTTCTAAGGTACAGTCCCACTGGTTCATGTAGCTCCCTGAGAAATTCATGTAGCTCACTTCGTAGACTGGCATCAGGAAAGTCTCTGAGAAGTAGTTAACGCAAAACATGTGTTACCCTATCTCAGTGACAGTTGATGTCTACAATTTCACACTCTCACTTAGAGGGAAAACAAAAAACAAGACACTGTGCCCTTTGGCCACTGCAATTCAGAAATGTCTGTCTCTCTGACCTGGGAATGCCACCAGGGAAAGCTGAACGTGTCAGTGCCAGGACTTCACAGAGAAGGAAAGCAACAGGTAGCTCAAAGGGCAGCACAGCCTCCCTACAGAATTTAGAAACCAGGAACTCTTGAATTTGCAAGTGAATACACGATATATGTCTCTTGTGATTTTGCCTCACTTTGGTCTCACCTGAGAACAGGGGAGCAGGGAGATGGTCAGGGAGGCCATACTAGTGGAGCTGAGTGGCAATGGGAAGCAAGAAGAGCAGTCTTGCTGCCACAAGAGCAATTTTTCCTGTATGTGCCCAGCCACTTCAGTTTTTATCACCACTTGCCTTTTTTAGAGTGTAAAGTTCTGGTTACCTGACAAGCAGAACCACTGCACAGAGAAACAGGTCAACAACCACGGGTAGCTCAAGAACAGTATCAATGACAAATTGATAATTATGAATACTGTTTCTGTCTCACTAAGGTCAGATATCTGTGCATTTAAAATCTGTGACCCCAGTCCATCCTGGCCTCTGTGCTGAGAAAGAACAAAAGATGCCAACATGGCTTTTTCTTTTGTCAAGGAAATAGAAAAGTATCTCTCTTTAAAAAATACCACCACCCCCCCACACACACCTAATTCATTCTCTCTTAACTTCTTCATGCTCTAGTGATCAAATCATTAAACAGCCCTCATTATTCATTCCAACTTCTGCCAGGGATATGAGCTCTGTATCAGAGAAACACCCCCTCACCATCATAATCATCATCATGACATCTCAGCAAGTTGATACAATTATGCCAGAGAACCATCCCCATAATTATACAGTTCTTTAGCTCATTTCTCAGTGTATTCACCATTACTATAATCACAGTGAGTACAGTGTGTTAAATTAAGAACAAGATCTACAGCTAACATCTCACAGGATGAAGAGTCTGCCTGCTGCAGTTCTGCAATTCTTTACAATATAACTCTGCAAACCTCTCAAAGCTCAGGCTCATATTTTAGAATTGCTTTGTTTTTGAAACAATTGACATTTACAACTCATTTTAAGATGCATATGAAGAATGGTATTTCACGGAAGGAGAAAGGGCAGACCTCATTCCCACACTATTTTCAAAGTATTGCCAAAGAATTGGCAGGGCTGGAACTCACTCCCTAACTTTAGCTATTAGGCGCAGATTTGTATGTGTATAGCACATACAGTCATGGACTGCCGTCACAAAAGCATTTTTTGCCTTTCAGCTAACCATGATCACAAAGACAGTTTAGGCAAATGAACTCTTAGCAGCTACTCATGCTTATTTGCTGTGAGATGCTTTACATAAATGACTATCATTACTGTAACAAATTGCTTTGGTTAAATTACGATACTGGAAAACAACAGGCAAAGAAATACTTTTATAAAGAAAGAATTTTCACAAAAGACAAACTGAGGAGGGGATGCGGTAAAGGAAGGTTAGAACAGAAGAATCATAAAAATTTAAAAATCCAAATAGGAAACCAAAGGAACTTCATGCCTGAGGCGACAGTAACAGAATTCTCTTTAACAGAATGCAAGCAGACATACTAACAAGTTCTTCCTGTCTATTTCCATTTACCAAATCAGGCACAGCCAAGAAAATGTTGCACTTTGAGATTTCCAAGGAAGGCAGTGAATTATCAGTGGTGGAACATGCTGAAGTGTGGCTCTTCCTGAAGGTCTCCAAGGCCAACCGGAGCAGGACGAAAGTCACCATCCGCCTGTTTCAACAGCAGCAGCAGCCAAAAGGTAACTCTGAAGGAGCAGAAGATACAGAGGATGGGGGGCTGAAAGGTGAAAGGAGTGAGACTTTGATTTCAGAAAAGGCAGTGGACACCCGTAAGAGCACTTGGCACATCTTTCCTGTCTCTAGCAGTGTCCAGAGACTGCTGGACCAAGGCAAGAGCTCTCTGGATGTGCGGATTGCCTGTGACCTGTGCCAAGAGACTGGAGCCAGCCTGGTGCTACTGGGCAAGAGGAAGAAAAAGGAAGATGATGGGGAAGGGAAAGAAAAGGAAGCTGGAGAATTCACAGGAGAAGATGAGAAGGAGCAATCACATCGGCCCTTCCTGATGATGCTTGCCCGGCACTCAGAGGACCGCCAGCACAGACGGCGGAGACGAGGCCTGGAGTGTGATGGCAAAGTCAACATCTGCTGCAAGAAGCAGTTCTTTGTCAGCTTCAAAGACATAGGATGGAGTGACTGGATCATTGCACCTACAGGTTATCATGCCAACTACTGCGAAGGAGAGTGCCCCAGCCATATAGCAGGCACATCTGGTTCATCGTTATCTTTCCACTCCACTGTCATCAACCATTACCGCATGCGGGGCCATAGCCCCTTTGCCAACCTCAAGTCATGTTGCGTGCCCACCAAGCTGCGGCCCATGTCCATGCTTTACTACGATGATGGCCAGAACATCATTAAGAAAGACATACAGAATATGATTGTGGAAGAGTGTGGCTGTTCATAGACGCACGTGTGCGCAAGACCCTTCTCATGAAGTTGAGAAGAAAATGCATCAAAAGCCCAAAAAGAGGAAAGACCGGACATGGTGTAACCTTTTTTGAATGAAACAATCATTGGAAGTAAAAGCAAAAACAAAAGAGAGAGAGAAAAGAGAGGTAAAAAAAAAAAAAAAGACTTATGAAGGACCAGAAAGGACTTCAGCTATAAAAAGGAAGAAAGCTTCATGAACCCGGGCTTGAATGAGATACGTCTGAACGGCAGTATGGGTTGGGGATTTCCCCTTCCTTTCCGTATGCTCCTTATCTTATTACATAGTATATTAAACATTAGTTATTACTAGGGGAGTTATGTTCCCTCCCTTAGTTACCCATCAATTCAAGCCTTGGTAGCAGCTCATCTAACCTGCAGCAATTTGGACTAAGTCCAAAATGTCATTGAAATTTCTTGAAAAGCCATGTGTATGAACACTACATTCACTGGCACTTTCCCCTCAAATTTACTGAGAAACTGAGTAGATGTGTAGTGTTTGTGTGTATACATATATGGCTATGTATTTATATACATATCTCTATACAGACAGACACTATACACATAAACATACTTAACATTGGTAAAGGGACAATATTGTGCAGGTGTATACACCTTCATCTTCTGCACTACATTTACAAAAAAAAAAAGAAAAAAGGAAAAAAGAAAAATGAAGAAAAAAACAGAACAAAAAAAAGAACGAATGAAAGAATAAAGTTACATTTTGTAAAGGTGCTTACAAAGTTAGAACTATGCAACCTAGTTGGTTTGAAACTGTTTACCTGCGAAAGAAAGAAACAAAAAAACAGAAAGACTTTTTTTTAAATGGAAGTAACTTGTTTAAAAAAAAAATCTTCAGTGAGAGATACTTGAAAGGAACATGTTTGTCCAGTTACTGGAGCCAAACATTTCTATATTTTGTAAAAAAAAAATTTTTAATCGTTTACTATTTGCACTACAATGGTGTCTGACCTGTCTAATCCTTATTTAACAAATATTTGCAAGGGAGGGTGGTTGGGTGTGGGAGGGGTTGAGAGCTGCACTTATTGTGAGCTATACAAGAACTGCTACAGCACACAAAATAGCTATTTTTATTATTATAATAATTATTATTATTTTGTACCTTAAAATGAATAGACACATACACCAAAGACATTTGTGCGAGCCTCTAAAAAGTCTGTTTGTGGTTGGTACCATTCACCTGTAATAAGTTAAGGTTTGAATTAAGGGTCAGTGGGTTGATTATATTCAGACTAGAATATCTGTTAACCAGTTAAATTCAAATAGTGCCCTCAACAGAAAATTGCCATTTGAAGTAAGCCCAGAAAAGCCCTGAGGTTTGAATTCAAGGTGCTCGGATCCAAAGTCCGTCTAAGCATCATTGTACTCTTTTGCATGTACAACACTAAGACTTGTCCCTAATGCACAGCAACTGTGCATTGGTGGGAAAAACTTTATAGAGAGATATACATATATATATATTTCTGTATGTATATATGTATGTATACACAAGGTATAAGCACTTCTGGCTTCACTTTACTGTTCTTAAAACAATGAATGTTTGTGTGCAAAGCACAGTATGTTAAAAGATTGTTTGTTACTACCAAGTGGGGGGCTACACGTTCAAAATGGTATTTGTGTGAGAGAAACCTAAAGTGCTGGTGTACACTTAGAAAGTCTTGATGTGAAACTGCAAGCAGCTTTGGGCCCTGCCCACCATCGCCCCTGCAAATACACAGAAAATGGCAGTTGTGGTAGGATTTCTGTTTGAAATGCAATCTTCAGCGAAAGACTGGCTGTCTCAACCACCACCCTCTAGCATGACAGATCTTAATGGGTTTGCGCGTTACCTGTAAGACCTAATTTTCAGTGTCAACACCTAACCTGAAGGGTCCAACCCATAGGGCATAGGTAGATAATTCTTTTTTTTTAAAAAGTTCTATCGCTGTCATATTTAAAAGAATGTTAAAGCTACAACATTTGTCTTTGGGTAGGGGGAGATGGTAAGAGGGAATGGAAGAAACCTTTAGGCCCTGTTTACACTGAGTTTGATAACCCTGAGTCTGAAGCTTCAGACTCTCACAGGTTTGCAGGACCAAGCCCCTGTTAGCTGCCTTCTGACGGGACAGGTTTCAAAATGCCTCTCACAGAAAGAGGCACTAACGCGGCTCCCCGTCTCGTTGAGAACACAATCTGTAAAAAAAAAAAAATTAAAAAAAAAAAAGAAAGAAAAGATAGCACAATTTAACCTGGTCACGTTGGCTAGGGATAGCGTGTTAGCACCTTCATGGCGAGAACTATGTTTAAACAGTGTAATCAGGGCCTTCATTTTTTGTCAGCCAAATCTGTTTGCGTGTGCATGTGTGTGTGGGTGTTCTCTGTGTGTGCACAGGTATGTGCACACAGGTGCATGTCTGTATTTGTATGTATCGATAGAGATTTTAAAAAAAAGTAAAAAAAAAAAAAAAAGAAAGAAAAGAAAAAAAAAGCCCTTTCCTCCGTTGAATAGATATCAACATACATGCTTATAGCTAAGTTTTCTAATTTATTCCACAGTATTTAGAATGCATAGTACAGCTAATTGGTTATACATTTATGTACTTTTTTATACAATGCATTTTTTTACAGACTTGTTTGCAATTTGCAAAAAAAAATATTAAGAAAATTATAGCAATTGGGTAAACACTAAATTTGTCACTAAAGTATTCTGTAAAATATCAAGGCTTTCTGATTTAAATTATTTGCAGAAGTTTGTTGGGGTTTTTTATGTTTTCTTTCTGGGGAAAGGGAGGGATACCAAATACTAGTAGGAAAATTAAAAAAAAAAAAAAAGATGCACAACTAATTTATCTTTATAACTTAAACAAATCAAGTTCCTGAATCTGTTTCATTTGAAGCAAATGACACAATTACTGTTGATTTTTCTAGCAGTAGAGCCAGGCTCTGGAACAGCAGGAGCAGGGACACAGTCTGACAGTTGTTGAGGAGAGTACCTTTTACTTCACTGGGCTTTACACTTGGCCTAAAATTGTACGCATATTGCCCCAGAACCCTTACTGGTGTCAGCAGGTTCTTTGACATCTACTGGTTTCTTTCCAAGAGAAGTAAAACTACTTACATGAGTAAAAGTAAGCCAGTGTGAATCACAAATTCCTTTTGCTGTGGGCAGTGTGAAGGGAGAGAAAGGATTTTGAATGAATGGCACTGTATCTGACATCGTTTAATTCACTTAAACAGGCTGCTTGCATCATGGTTGATCTCTGAATGTAGTGACAAGGGAAGCAGGTGAGATGGCTCACGTTGGTAAAAATTATTCTCAAGCTTGATTAGTTAGAGAGAATTGGAGACCTGAAATCCCAGCACCTTCCCCTAAATGACAATGGCAAAACTCCCATTGGCTGCAAGTAGAGCAGACCTAGGCTCATGGTTTTCCCAGCCAAAGCAGAACTAGCCTTTAAAAAGAAGTCTCATGCTGAGCTTCATACTAGTGTTTATGTACTGAATGGAGACTGCCCCTGGAAAACACAAAACTAGCCTGAGACAACTTCCAAGTGAGGAAAGAAAAGAGGATTTTTAGGTGTGGTGATCATGTTTCATGATAGATACACCAAAAACTGAAGAAGGTTTTCAAATCAACAAGTAACTGTTCCTAAGCCTTGCTTTTTAGCTTTCATTTGTGTGTGTATACTAGTCACAAATTTTAAAGGTTTCTCCCTCCAATCTCTAAATTCAGTCATAGGGTTTTGATTTGTGGTCAGAGTTATTTAAAGTAGGGGGAAATGAAAAACTATATGATAAAATAAGAAATCGGGATGTTAATCAAGACTGACTGATTCCAGCAAAACACCCCACCCCCGATAATTTGATTTAATTAAACCTGCATGTACTTAAAATAGCATTAGAAATTGCTACCATATTTAAACAGTTGTTCAAGGGCATGCAGTCTCAAAAATTACTTCTCCTTTCAGGTATGACTATACCAAGAAAAAGAGACTTTTAACTACTAACGCATTCCTTTCCATATAACCTACTTCCTGTTTATATTGAAAATGTATTTTCAGTATATATTTAGTTACAGAAATGTATTTGTTTAGTACCTCTGCAATCTTCTTGCTTCACAGTTGACCACATTTGGTTCTCTTTCCTCCTCCTTGTTAGATGCTCACTGGATGCTCTGGCCTAAGAAACTGGCAGAAGTGCACGTTAAGATATTTCTTTGGGAGGGCTGAATCAATTTGTATTCGTGGGGTTTAGGAAAAGGAAATGCTTACAGATGCTTATAATTATTCTGCACTTATATGTCACAGCAGAATACTGATCTAAGGCCTGTAGAACTGAATGAAATGGGAGTTTTGTCATTGACTTCAAAAGAAACAGTGTCTTAACAAATCATTGCAAAATAGGGCTCCATTATATAGACCTGCTTTTTTTGGTTGTTTTGTTTTTTTTTTTTATTTAGTTGAGCTTTAAGCCATCAAGCTCATTTAACTGTGACACCACAAGGCCATGCAGAGGCTACCAGCAATATTTCTAAGGCAGAGAAATTCAGGCATCCATAAAGTCTATGTGCAAAATGAAAATTTTTATGGACTCTAGTTACTCGTGTGGAATAGTGCCTTACTCTGTAAGCAATGCTGTTGATTTCAGAGGGTCTCCTTTCCTAGAAAGTTACCAGTCAGCATCAATAAAGTGAGCAAAATCTATTTCTGGAGTGTAGGTAGGAGAGATGTGATGGAAATGATTAAGTTCTTTAAGTTAAACCTCATGTCAGTAGTGTGCATCAGTATAAGAATCAGATGCTAATCACTTTCCTTACACTGAAAAAAGCTTTACTCCCCATCTGCTCTCATTGAATTACATATGGAGTAAAAAGGTTTTCAGTATGAGTAAATAAAATCATAATTTGACCATTCGTGAACAACTACAAGCAACGTTTTCATGGGCAGAAACAAACAACACTTCTGGGTTATATAGCTATTTATTTTTTGAGATATAGTGAATCTATGTTAATTCTCAATGGGTTTCTTTGTATTTAAATACTTTCAGAAACAATACATTGACGATGGGTTGAAGATATATATATATGTATATATACATATTATATATATCTCTACAGTATATATATACACACAACTATATATATATGTATATACATATATATATAAATTATGAAAGCCAAGATATTATGAAGCCTATTTTGTTTTTATCATTTTGTGTTTTGTTGTTGATATTATTATTATTATTGTTATTATTATTATTTTGCATACTACATGCAGTGCTTTAACCAATGTCTGTTCGGCTAATGTAATTAAAGTTGTTAATTTATATGAGTACATTTCAACTATGTCAATGGTTTCTTAATATTTATTGTGTAGAAGGACTGGTATTTTTTTTATTTACATTATGTTAAAAGAGGTAACAGTTTGATATGTTCTCATTTGTTTATATTAGAAGTTATTTATTTTCACGGCATTCCGTCTGGTATTTTGATATTTGGAAGGCATGCTACCTATACTTTGTACAGTTAGTGGGCAGTATTCAGCAGCTCCCGGTAGATTTTTAGGCCCTATGTTAAACAAAAGAGCTGTTTGGGATTTTTATTTTAGGTCTTTCCTATTGGTTTGCCAAGACCACTCAGTGCACTTAATTGCCAGACACTCTGCCTGCGAGACCAATTAATTCCTACTGTATTTACCCAGGACAGAGGACCAAAACCACCTCTGGTGTAAGTCCAGTGACTTCAGTGAAGTTATACCAGAGATGTATTTGGCTCACAGAGAAAATGCTTTTGCAGATCAATGCAAAGAAAAGAAAAGAAAAGAAAGAAAGAAAGAAAGAAAGAAAGAAAGAAAGAAAGAAAGAAAGAAAGAAAGAAAGAAAGAAAGAAAGAAAGAAAGAGAAAAAGAAAGAAGCAGTCTTTGCATTTGGAAGAGGATTTCAACGTGTTAAAATTGTTTGGATCAGCTACTATTTTATTTTACTTTGTTCTTTTTGTTATTTTGCTCTTTCTTATACAACAGCAGCAACAACACAAGTGAAATAAATAAAGGGAGTTTCACCAAGCATTGTGTAATCGTCCCTTAATATGCATTTCTGGTTGGGAAATTCACGGGAGCTGGGAAATAACAGAAAAAAAATTAACCTTAGAGGTGAAATATGTGGGTGCCTCTTTGGATTGAGCAGTGTGATGCCTTTCTCTGCGGTGTGACTATGCCAAATGGACATTCGAATTCATGGCCCTACATGCCATGGAATTTTAGGTTGTTCACTTCTTGTGAAACAAACTGGAGTACAAAAACTAAAGCCAACTGCAACTTCCCTTTGCCTGCAGGCTGTTAGGTCTTCAACTACCATCACCACAATTCCCTTGAATAACCCAGAATTAGATGCTTACACAGATAAAGGAAGAATTTGTGTTACTGAGACAAAATTGCCAGGCTGTCAGTTCACATGCGCTAGTTTATGAATTGATTAGTAGTCAGATGAAATGATCAAAGAGGCCTGACCACAGGCAGCTGATCCCTGGTCTTGAGTGAGAAATTATCTGAATACCCTCATATTTGAAAATAAAGTGAACTTATGAAGGGTTTTTACCAGTCATTGCATTCCTATGGTGATAAATGGACTCCTGCTACATTCCAGCGGGGTGAGAATCAGGGAAGAAGAATTTTGAGGTTGATCTTTAAATGGATTATTTGCACGGTGCTCAAGCATAGGCCACCACAGCTATAAGCAGGCCTTTTAATAATCAGGCACTGAAAGCTTTTCTACAAAGGCTAGGGAAGCGAATTGCTTTCCTCTTACCGAGAATAAGTTTTCAACAAATCAATGTAATCAGAGCTAGAGGAAGTCTTTGTTTCGGATGTAATTAAGACACGACTGAATATTTGTTTTCTTTCCTTTGTTATGATAACTATTATTATTGCCAGCAAGGACAAATCCAACTGGATTAAAAGGATAAAATCATAGGGGCTACTTGATTCCAACTGCCACTGTAATAACCCGTTATAAATGAAGCTTACACTTCAGGTGTAAAATGGCGAGTTATCCTTTCTCTGGCATGACATATAGTGCAGTACTGGATGGTGTAATCCAGACTTTTTTCCATTTTCTCCAGCCACTTGATTTTAAGAATGTTATTGAGAACTGTTGCTGTTGTACAGGCTTGTTGAAAATGCCCCATCTGAAGAGTGGAGAGCTAAGAGCTGCCTTTTGCATGAGCAGAACAATCTGCTAAAACTGAAAAAAAAGTCCTAAGCAAATTAGACCAAGCTAATAATATACAGACAAGGGCAGATAACACCAAATGATTTTGCAAAACAGATACACAGATAGTGTCTACTCAGTGTGGATTTCCTACCTTAGAGGAACATCTTCACACTGTTGCTTGGACTATTGAGTCACTGGGCTAGTTTCAGTGTAGATCATGATTCTTTCCATGCTTGTCACAGGGCTAGCAGAGCCTATGTTTTGGTAGTCTCAATGGCTGCCCTTGGTGATCCCTTTCTTACTTAAGTTTGTCTGTCTCCCTGAAACACAACCACAGACTGATTTCAAGTACTGCCTAGGGCTCAGAGTGACTGCTCTCCCTTATTCTGCTGATAGAAATATAGCACAGTGATCAGATGCACGGCTTGCAAATACCTGCCGCCCAGCTTCTATGACCTCTGGGCATTTCATAGTTTCAAAAGAGCTATATTGCGCATTGTCACCTTTTGATCACATCTCTCCTGTCTACTATTCTTCTCATCAGCTTTGCTGGAATTGCGTTGACTGGAAAAATCACGCAGAAAATCACCAGCTGCTAGACCATCCCAAATCCTCTTTGCAGGACTGAGTTAAGTGAATGGTGAGGTTTCCCTTTCCTCTCCAACAGCCAGCAACTCTGAGCACCTGAAGTGGAAGGGTTGGGAGAAACCTCCGCATGAGTAAACACTATTTACATATCTTTGTCTTCGAGAGCTGTGAGAGGGAATGGGTTTATTTTGTCTTTGAACAGTGACACTGCAGCATATGGACACAGTGGCAAATTCAATGTACACATTATACCACCGCATCAGAAAGCAGCATAACAATTATTTAATATGTCTGACTCATCCAGTCTCCATTGCATGAGAAAGTTACTCTGTTTCTGAGAAGACAGAAATGTATATCACCAGAGTTATGGCCTCCAGAATTTCATATAACAGCAGACAAAAACAACATAGCAGCTTTATTCAAACAAGAAAAACATTCAGAGGAAAGTTGGCAAGAGATACTAGCAGAGGTCCCTAGAGGGGCTCTTGAGCAGACTGCTCCTCCACAACTTATACACACACAAGAATGCCTCTTATGGCTGCATTAGGATGCAGTTTATAGACCTGGGCTTGATCTTAATGAAGTCAGCAGGATATTACAGACCTGGATGGCTTAACTGAAAGTTAAATGAAGTCCTATTTTTCAAGAAAGATCACTGAGTATAAAAGAGCAAACAGTAAGATGGTAGATGATGTGGGCACTTTAATGAAACTCATGAGAGTGATCAGAGTTGAATGTCTGAAAAAAATGTAAAGATAACCTAAATCAGAGTAGAAAAAGAAAAATCTCCACTTACAGAATGCAATTTCACAGGCTCTTTCTACATAAGGAGCCCATTCAAAGGTCTAAATCTTAGTTGAGCTGTGTGTCTTCTACTTCACTGATGCAGCCGTTTGTAGGGTCATGCCAGGCTCAGAAATGGCAAAATGCAGGAAGAAGACGCAGCACCACTTTCAGGCATCAGACACTCACTGCTTTTACCACCCTGAGAGTGTACAGAGGCCACAAAGCTATCTAAAGACTGGGCAGACAGATTGATTAACAAGTGACAAATGAAACTATTTAAATTTTTTGTAATTTCTAGCACATGACACAACCCTCAAAAGCAATTCAGGTCTGTCTCAGCACTGGCAAGTTACCTTAGCATGAATCAGGTTTAAATTTGTCATGCCTTCAAATGCATACCTTTTCATGCAAATCCTACTCCTTTCTCACGCTTTCAGTGGACAGCCTGGTCATTTGTACACAGCTGTTGTGGTGAAATTGGCTTTAGGTTTCGGCTTCAGGCTTTGCTTCTCCATTCGTGTTTCCATAGCCTAAGAAAATACTCTCAGGTACAGGAGCTTTATGCCACCCCCACATGTCTGGGCAGGAAGGAGCGAGATCAGATAAATAAGTTAATTATGTCAACAAATAAGAGACATTCTCTATGGATAGAAACTCCAGGTCCAAACAGAAGAAGCCCAGCACTAGACCTGCCCTGCCAGTGAACCAGGCTGGGGTACCGAGAGGATATGCAGTACCTGGGGAAGAGCAGAGGCACTGCAGTGAGAGGAAATGCAGCAACAGCAGAGTGGTTTCCATTACTCCCATGCGGTAACTCACATCAGGTCATGATGCAGAGATTAAATTTTTTTGCTGTCACAGATGACCTCTTCAGGGAGCAGCTAGGCAGGGAATCCACAAGAGAAAAAACAAACTGCTATGCAGAACCTGGCTCAAGAATCTATTACCAAAATATTTCTGAAACAGTAACTATATCACACTTAAGTTTGTAACAGCAAGGAAGTAAGTTGTACTTGTCCATCTTTCTTTTTACCTACCTCTGCTACAGCAGAGTGAGTTTTCAGAAAGAGAAACTGCAAAAACTTATGAAAACTTCAAGAAACTAAAAGGGACAGCTGAAAGAGTAAAATATTTCAAAGCACCTTGCAGACTATTTAAGGATACTGTCTTAATGGCATAGACCTGAAAAAAACTGCAAAAGCCAGTATGATGGGTCAGCAGGATAAAGTCATATTTAAGTGAGAAAAATAAAAAAGAACAGAAATATCAGCAAATTAATTCTAAAAACATATTACAGAAGGTTAGAGAAGAATCTGAGTACCCTGTAAAGTACGTAAGATCTAAGAATGAGTTAAAAGGCCAAGTATGATGACTGCAGTAAGAGTCTATGCGTACTTTGTAGGTGGAAAACCTGTTTCATTTCTTTGAAGGAATCAACAAGTTCATGGAAAGGAAAACATGTTTGGATTTTCTAGGAGGAATTTATAAAGACCCCCACTAACTTTTCCTAGAGAAACCAACCCATCATGGGATAAAGAAGGCAGCACACACGTAGCTAACAGTTTTAATTAGAAGAGATGAAGGAAATTAAGATACGTCATTAGTGTCCAGCTCTGCATTAGGGTCTATGCTATGAGCATAAAAATCCGAAAAGTGGATGAAAAGTCAGATGACAAAGTCTCCTGACACTACTAAGTTAATCAAAATAGCAAAGGCAATGGCTGGTGGCACAGAATTGCAGAACAACTTCACAAAATAATGAGAGAGCAGCTGAAAATCAGTATTGGTAATTTTAAAGTGAAACAGGACACATGTAGGAGAAACCAATCCCAACTCCACATGCACAGAAGTGAGCTGCCCCTTGGCAAAGGGACTTGAACATTATAACACCGTCAACAGTTACATACTGATGCTTGGCATTAGTAAGAAAAGCAAGCTGTACATTAGGGATTATTAGGCAAGAAAAGGTTTGTTGTTTATTGACCAGTTGGTATAGCAGGACAATATAGGGTTTTGGGTATCGAAAGAGAATGACAGACTTTGGGGTAAACCAGAAACTCATTAGGTAGCTGAAGACAGCAATTAGTGTCCCCCCAGGCCCACCTCCCACCCCCTGCTTTTGCCTTCTCTCCTCCAGGCTGAGAAAGTCCAGCTCACTCAAACTCTCCTTATACAATTTCGTTAGAGGGAAGAAAAATATGACATAATTTTTAAGTCATCATGTTTCTGATTGGAAAAGCTCATTGCTGATTCTTCATTAGTTATGTCACTTTTACCTCAGTGTAATACCACACTCTCTGTGGTAGAACAACATGAGGATCAGGTTATGAGCAGAGTCTGATCATGTGTACACAGAGAGAATTCACTCAACACCACCAGACAAAAATACAGTTATGCTGCAGCAAATCAGACAGCTTGGTTACCCTTCTGATGCAGCCAGTTGTTGGTTTGGGGTTTTTTTAAAATACATGTTTTTAAGATCCCTTCCTGTGAAATCACAAAACTGTATTATCCTCATGGCTGAGAAGCTACAGCCTGTGATGATTCTCTCTGCTCTTTCTTCAAAGACCAGTCACTATTTCCTTCAAGCTCAAGTTCAGGTCCTCCTAGATGTCTCAGTTGCACAAGCCATACGCATCCTTGGGGAGACAGACCGATGGGCAAATCAGCTTATGAATGGCCAGGCTTGCCTTGCTGCATTCATGCAACAGCAACAGAGATTATGTTGTTTACATTATTATTCCTGGCCTATACTATCTAAAAAGAAAAGGAAGGGAGATGGGGAGGGGGAGAAGCAAGGCAAGCTAAAACAAAGATGAGGCTAAAACCAAAATTAAAATAGTCTTCATGCTATTTCCACATAAACAAAATTGTTTGACAAGAGGGGGTTTTTAGCAGAGAGAAGAAGGGAACATAGACTGAAAAGGAGAAGTGGATGTGACTTCAAAGATAGGAACACACCAGTCGGTAATAAATATTTATAAAATAAGACATGCATCAGCCTGCCACATACACTTTCTGCAAAATGATACATGGATGACTAAAGCGTGATAAAGAAATGCAGAGTAAAGTAACACAGAGCCTAAATTTAGACACATGTAGATTTTTCTAAATGTTGCATTTTCAAGTATATTAAAAAAAAGACAAGGGGGTAGGGGAAAGATGAACTTTTTTTTTCCCCCCATCTAAACACAACTGTTTCACATCTTCATTTTTTCTTTGTTTCTTCCCTTTTTTAAATTGCCATCAACTTCCAGCCTTTGTTCCTTTGTCTTATAACACGTTGTTATTCTCAATATGACAAAAGTTGTACTTTTAATGCCAAATTGTTTGATATATTTTATAAAAGAAAATGAAAGACAGACCTTTGACTGCAAGAAGATGTGGAAGTTTGCTTGGTGCCATAACGTGCTACATCCACCGTTTCCAGTTAACCCCTTCCCTGGCCCAGCGGCTGCCTATGCACCCTTAGCAACACATTTCCTGTCAGAGCAGCTGAACACATCACTACTTCTGCAAAACTGAGAGGTATTGCTTTAAATTTCTTAGACACTCCTTTGAGATCAAATTAAGGCTTTCCTGGTACCTTTAGCAGAATGGTGACCAGATCTCTGTGCTAAAAGTGCTATGCCTCGAACCTGGCCCCCAAAGAATGACCTCACATGGGTCTATGTCTGTATCTGGTAAGAGAAGTAAAGTTTTACTGTTGTTAAAACATGTTATTCCTGCCATTCTAACACAAAACCCGAGCTGCATTTTATTCTGTGGTGTAGGTTTTCCTTGCATAACATGATCCTTTAGACCTGTAACATGCCCATGCAACGCAAAGGGCCTGGCAGTGTCACCAAAGGTATGATTTGAAGAAGAAAGGGTGGTACAAGCAGACAGAGGCTTTACAATGGAAGATGGCCTACACTGGTTGCAGAATTTGATGATGATGTGACAACAGCTCAAATCATAACACCCTGGGCGTTTTGCAGGGCTAAGTGTTAGGAAAGAGCTTTTTAACTTATAAAATGAGCAGTTCTGCAACAGAAACAACTGTCAGACAAATATAGAACCCTGAAATGTCATATTTTGCGCTTTTTTCAAGGTAATACTACACTTTAAAGTACAGTAGAACATAATGACAGTTTTAAAGAGAAAAAGAACAGATTTGATTTTAAAGACTAGGTATAGAAGTGAGTCAGACCTGATCTCAGGGACACCAGAGGAGATTTGGAGTTACTGCATTAGGATTATTTCTGATGTAGGCAAGTATAACTGAAATCAGGACCTAGCAAACTCTGGAACAAACAAAGGCAGAAATATCCTTCATTATGGAGTACATGAAGACAGTCACAGAAGAAAGGAAAAAAAAAAAAGGTACAAGGTACATAAAACAAAAAGGTACATAAGCCCCCGGAAAGCTTTCTGGTGTCTGGGCCCAAGCCCAGGTACTTTCAGCCGGCAGAAAATAGAGGTACTACAACTCAGTTCTGTCTGTTGAAGAAATTCCCTAATTTTGGATTGACACAGGGATGTTCAGGGTGTTATTGAAGAAAACTCTGGGGTGGAAGGAGCACATAAAGCTGCTTCTCAGGCTGATCTTGGCCATGCTTGCCTGTACAGCTGTCAGGCAAGAGAGTAGAGAGGCAGGTGGTCAGAGAACTGTTGTAAGGTATAGCAAGCAGAACAAGATAGGTTTTGAAGACCAGCATAAAATTCTGATCTGGAACTGAAGCTGCATATAAACTTCATATTTATTTGTTTAGACATAAAATTACATGTGGCCCTATGTCTTTGTAAACAAGGTGGCTATGGTTCTTCCCTCAAAGGAAGCGTTACACCCACTAAGGTAGTTGTTGCAAAGTAATGGATTCAGTGCTTCAGCAATTCGTGCAAAGTTGGAAGGACACAGAACCAAAGCACAGATTGTCACCAAAATACAGAAAACAGGTAGAAACTCTTTCAGCAGCATATTTGACCAGGCTGACATACAGTATATAATAAAAAAATGATGGCTTAGTAAAACCATTATATAGAATAACACGTTCACCTAATCATCATTCCTTAGCATTAGGAGTATTTGGCAAAATTTAACCAGTTTTGGAACACTTTTGCATGATTTGGCATAAAAGAAGAAATGGTAGAGACTGCAGCTACACGCACTCCCCTTCGCTTTGATTCATGTGTCCACAGCCATTCCAGAAAAGAAAGACAAAGACAGACGTACAGCCTGCTTCAATTTGCTTGCACTGCTTCAATTTCTGATATCACATGCTCTTTCTGTAGTGGGCAGGAATCTCTTTTTTTTTCTATTGACGTTATTAAAGCTGTCACATTTCATGATAGAATAAGTTCTTCATCTTTCCAATATATGTACACTCATTGTACCTTGTATCTCTAAACATGTTTTAGCAGTGCACACCAAAATACAAAGCATCCTTTGTCATCAAACTTTGTCCTTGCAGAAGCTGTTTCTGGCAGCAATGCTAACATTTTTCTTCACTCAGACTGCAAGACATGGTTAGTCTAAAAGGATCTAGAATGATGACAGCGATGAATGGTATTTGCTGTTCTACATTCACTATATTCTGCTCATCTAACATCTCAGTTATGTGACATGTTACTCACTTTTTGACCTAAATTATTATGCAATCTTTTTGTGCTATTTAAAAGTTGCCTCATTTCACCTTGATTACCACTAAGTAATGAGAGCTGAAGTGATTCCTGACATGGTTTGTGCTCAGTCTCTGGAATCTATTCAGGTAACAGGCCATACCAATGTAAGTTCTTATTATCTGACATACAGCTGTGTGCTTGGAATTAGTCTGAACAGCTAACCTGGACATCTGAAACAATGATGCTTTTAGGAGATAACTAGTGAGCAAACAGTGATTATGACAGATGTAACAATGTTATTTCAATATTGACCAATCAGAGGATTTATGAATGCTTTTTACCAGAAATGTAAAGATAGTATTTTGGATCCTCTAATAGAGAGATTGCAGAGAAACTAATGAAAGTTTATGTTTAGTAGCATGGTACCCTAATTACACAGTAGAATTTAATCATGCAGTTTGTGAAAGCAGTTATGGTTTCAACAGTTATGTTGACCCCATTATGAGGTATCTCGTCCCACAAAGGTAGCAGGATGAATCCTGCTGTCCTTCCTAAGCGTTTTTCCTAAGAATTCCCACTGAGCTAGGTACATGTTTCTCGTCACTTCTGGCTGCTTGCCTCCGTGGGACAGGATCGTTCCTAAGCCATTTTGCCATGTTCAGCAGCTACAGGCTCCCAGTGCCAGCTGCTCGGGCAGAGACAAAGCCAGTCCTGGGTGCAGAAGCAGCATGAGCTCCTTGGCATGATGCTGCCACAGGACAGTCCATCCCAGTGCAAGGCAATGCTCCTTCCCCCAGGCATACAGCAGTGCTGCAAAAAATCATATACGCTCTTCTAAAACATAAGGATGCATCAGGGACTGGTACTCTGATCCACTTTGATGGCTTATGGAGGCAGAAGGGCTAGCAGAGATTGCACTCCTCTGCACATGCAAAAGGGTTTCCTTGTGCGTTGGACAGAAAGGCTGGGGAGGGGAGAGGAGCCACATATGAAGCTGAACCCTGAGGAAACTGGTCAGCAGTATGTTAGAGGACAATGCGTCGTTAGAAAGTCACTCAGGACAAGTAACGCATGGGAACGAGGGCTTCCATAGCCCTTTCTCAAAAGGACTGAAATTGGTGTCCAAGGCAAGGCCTCTAGCAACAGCACAAAATGTGGCCATTTTTGCCACAGGTCTCACTTGCTCCAACTCATTCAGTACTTACTGCAGCCAGAGTAAGGCAGCAGAGGGTCTGGGGGCTCCCCATCCAGGATTTTTTACAACATGACTACACACTACCAGGTGAAAGCTGCTTCTCTGTTATTTATTTAAATCAAAATGCCAAAGAGAAGTTGTAGTATTTTCCAGCCATACTACCCTTGGTTATTATTTTGTAACTCCATATAAGCAAAGTTTCACTGCATCTGGTAAATATCTATGGTGGCAGGACGACCGTCACTTAAATACGTAGCATGGTTCCCCCTGTTTCTGCATTACAGCAAACCCCCAAGCCCAGTCTGTGACTCTGAGCAGGTCCCAGGCTGTCTTTCAGACGGTATTTAATGTGAGGTTCTCACTGCTTGCTAAGAAAGATCCCCTGGCACTTTTCACAAAAGTAGGGCTATTAACCTCTCTGACCTGACCATATTCCACTACTCATTAAGCATCATGGGGGAAAGAACTAGTTTAGTACTGACTCAGAAGGAAGAGTGCCACCCACTGAACCAAAAACATCACACTTAGCAGCAGCCTGAGTATATACGTACATAGACATATGTGTGTTTATAGTATATATACACAGTGTATGTTGAACAGAAACCAAGGAGTGATCTGACGCGGTGTGGTGGTTGTAATTCGCCGTGTCTAGATTAATGTGTTACATCGTTCAGTGACAAAACTGACAAGATGTTACATGATGAAGTTTACGCACATTATGTATGTTGTAAACCAAATACAGAATTTTCTCTGATGCTCACAGTTTCAGTATCCAGGAAGAAATCCCTAATTCATGACTGTAGCCTTAAACTGGTGGATTTACACCAGCAGAAAAATGAAGCAGGGAATGAGGCCCACGTTATTTCTCCCATCCCACTGTTTTCTCTTTACATTGCGGCTGTTAAGAACAACTTTCCTGCTTGATGTGTTGTTCTTTCTGCCAACTGCCACCTTAAATTAGGCTTTCTTATGTCATTTGGTAGTAAGGATCTTTGGGTTCATGTCAGGAGATGCATTTAACATGCTTCTGATACTCCAGCATAAGCAGCTGTGACATGTAGGCAATTTTGAACATCCACAACCATCACCACCAATTACCCCCTTTATTAGTCTGACCTTGTGGTGGATACCCAGGGAGAATTTCACTGTCAGTCTAAACATTTCACAGCTTCCTATGTTTCATGAATATATGTATACGCTGTGTTTCACATTTCACTTGTTTGCTGCCCTCCTGAACACCAGCTTCTTAATTTTAGCTGCTTCAGTAATAAGACATAAATCACTTTTTTATGGCTGCTGCACCATTTTTCTGCTAACAGCTGTCATATTGCATTAGGCTACATTATACACGATGAAGAATGAGGGAGAGGTAGAGCACGACATGCGCAGCCTAACAAATTTATTATGCTGTTCGGCTGATAGGCCTATTCATCTTTCAACGCTGAGCGTACAATAAGTCCTACTAACCCAAACTAACAGCACTCCAGGAAAATGTTAAGAATGTAGATTATATACAAATCAGGAAACTCTGATATTGTGTATTCAGTTGGGATAATCTACTCCTTGATAATGGAGCCGATGTATTTTAGGCATCCATTACCCTGAGGATGCTTTTATGAAAAGGCATTTATAATTCAGTTTCCAAGCACAGTGGAAATCTGTATTGAACAATGGAACTGTTTAGCTTGTGGTTATGTTTATTCAGCTCAAACACACTCAGGACTTGTCTACACTGCAGGCTGTGGGGTGATGAAGAGATACCACATCTCAGCTGAGGTAGCTTGTGGCTTCCTAGTGCGGTGTGGCCAGTCCCTGGGACCGCAATTTTGGAAGGTGAGTACGCACCTAGGACAATGCAGGAAGTCCCTAGGGTTCCAGAAGTGCTGCTCTCCCCTTGCCTGAAAAGTCAACCCTCATTCCTGTGTTTCGAAGAGTCGTTCCACAGGCTGAAGCATCCCATGTCATGTTTATCATTTCAGCACAGCTGGGCTTCTCTGACACTAGCACATATTTTTAAAATGGGCTGTAAAAACTGGCAAATGTGAAAATCTATTTAAAAGCTCTGGCCTCAAAAACATCAGGGGTTCTTACAGCTATTTTTATCAAATCTTGAAATTGAAATTTGCAAGCAGAATTCTTCTGACAGAAGCAACAGATGTTTCTATAAGAGAAAAAAATAAGTGATTACGATATGTAAATTTGAAGTTAGAGTATAGATTATTTAGGCTATAATAGTACAGACGATAGAGGTTTAAGAAGTTTTAAGGAGCTCTTAAAAGAAATATTATTCTTCTTCCTTTACCCTGCAAAGCCCCCTGCTGCTTCTGTCGTTATTGGGAGTTCCCTAAATCACAGCACTGATACTCCATATTAAGGCAAGCATAATTAAAATCTTTACAGTTCTAACTTTTACCTAATTATCTTTACAGCAGCATTCATAGTGTAGGGAATACTGTAAACTGTGTGGTAATGTTAATTATATGCAAATGGCAATCGTAAAGGTTTTAAGAGTGACCTCTATAACCAGAAACATTATTGATCGTGTCTACACTCTTATGTGTAATCACATAGTGCTGGCTAAAATACCAAAATCCTCTCCTAGCTTGTACTGAAGTCTGTGTAAAACCTGGGGTGGACTCCTGAGGAACAAATTCTTGTTTGGTTGCTTCTCAGAAAGTGTTAAATGTCTTCCCCTTTCCCTCAGTAAACTAAAATTTTAGAAGTTGAACAATTATTCTGAATTATTTTATAGAGCTATGCAGAAAGCATATTGAATCAAGAATTCACACAAAGTAATCTAGGCTGGTTTGAATGTAAAACATTTGCAAAACAATGCTTGAATGAAGACTTTGGCAGGTCTTTTGTTTCCTATCTGGATATCAGCACCGTTGCACCTAACGAGGCCCTTTTTTCTCTTGTGTGCTGTGAGACCTATATACAACTCTTCAGTCCTTTGCCAGTTCAAATAGTTCTGTATTTAACACACACGTGCATCCACGCACACGCTTATTTCAGAAGAAATTCACTGGAATATGAACCTCTTTTTTTTGTTGTTGTGGAAACAGTTCATAGACCTGGAACAATCTGGAGAGATCTGTTTTAAAATCCACAGTGCACCAAAGCACAGATTTTGTGCTTTCCACCTCTGTTACCAAGCTGCACATATAGCCAAGACTTTCCTACAAACCATGAAAGTTTTCATCACGAGCCACGAATCATTTAAACACAGTGCTGAATAAACAAGGGTCAATACCATGTCACAAAATTTGTGCAATATGTCAAAGGAGCTTTCTCTGGCACATGGGAACTAAAGCTCCTGAAAATTTAGATTTTTTTTTTGCTAAGACACAAAAGAGCATTAGACACCACTGTCTGGTCAGCTTTGCTGGCTGTAGCAAGCAATAAATGATACCATATTTCTTGTTCTCTTCATCTTCAAAATTAAGTTCATGTGAGCCACCTTCTGTACCAGCATACATGCTCAGCAAATCTGCAGTTACAGCTTGCCACTACATAGGGGTGATACTCCTCACTCCTTCAGTGCAGCCATACAAGATCTAGGCACATTTTCTTTTGAAGAGGTCAACCATCTCTGAACCTTATGAAGTGTTTTGAGTGTTAATGGTCTCTGTTCAGTTCTGCATTGCTTTGAAATAGCCCAGCTTATGCATCTGTTTATTTGAACTCAGATTAGCTAATGCAGTTGTTTATTTTTCCTTAACTAGAGCACTAAAACACTTATTCTATATAGTTTTAATCATTAATTCCTAAGAAACACATCTTTTCAGCATAAGAACTTGGAAAAAGTTGCTCACTTTGAGTGGGAAGCGTAAGATGATTTTATCCACATTTGAGTCTTATTGTTTTAAAAGCGGAAGAGAAATGAAAAAATGTTGAGACAGTTACATATGTGCAAAATTATTTGTTTATTTGATGTTTTAACCTAGCGAGATGCATGAATTCATTTAAACTCTGTTTGGATAAAACTTTCCCTTGACACTATAGTCTGTACGTTTTAATTTGGTTTAATGCCTGAATGCTTTGTATAAAGCCAAACCCAAAAAGTACATTCTCCAGCTATATCTAAGAAGACTGCTAGTTAACCACTTTTTAACCTTTCCAGTCCTCTGTAAGGAAGTGTCATCAAGTATCAAAAAGCTTGCTCTAATTTTCTTACATGGGACAATCTTTATTAGAGCAGAATGAAATTCCTGGGTCAAAAGAACATTTTCAAATGTCAGGAAGGATAACATTGATGTTTTCAAAACAGAAACTTTCCACTTCTCATTTTGCTATATGGGTTTCTTTTGAAATTTACCTATATTCAGTTTTAATAAATGTTTAAAAACCTAAATGAAATGTCTTCTGACCTGAAATGACATTTCTTTCAAATTTGTGTGTTTCTTGCTATTTGGCAGGAAATCTGACAAATTTTAACTCTGGGTAGACCAAAAGAAATGTTTTTATTGTTGTTGATTTTTTGGTTTGGCCAGCATACAAATACAAATAAATAAATTCTTTATATAACTCTATTCTTCAGATTAGCAAGAACTAACTGGATCAGCAAAACTGTCCTTTCAGTTTTACACACATAAACAACAAGTAATCGTATTTGTTTTCACAGGGTTACTTCATACTTATGCAAGAGAAAAAGGAGTGAGATTTCCTGTCAAAATAATAAAACCAAAAAAAGCTCTTTTTTTAGAAAAAAAGGAAAAGAAAAACAAACCAGTGTAATAGAGCCGCATCTCTCCTGTGTGTTGCTTGACACCAGCTGAAACAAAGCTGACTTGAGACTCTGCAGAAGCATAGTTTGGAAGCGAGCAAAATAAATTCAGTCCTGCAGCAGTAGAGCAACTCCCCCGGACACCGCACTGGGAGGAATCAGGGGAGTTTCAAGGGGCTGTGGGTGGAAAGGAGGATTAGGAAGAGCCAGCGGGACTTGGCTGACCTTTGCTAACTTCCTGACCCCCGCTTTCCACTCCTGGGAGCTGGGCTCTGGTCGTGGGAACAGCACCTGCCTTCCCCAGCCCCGTCTCCACAGGGGCTGCTGCCGCCCCACGGGTGCTCAGGGCCAGGAGCGACTGCAGTTAGAGGAAAGCCTCCCATGTCTCATCTGCCCTGCTCCTGAGTCCAGGGGGTGGGGGTAGTGTTGGGGTGGAAAACATCTGAGGTGTGGTGAAGCAATGTCGTTCATTGCTGTGGGTTTTTCTTCAGCCCCACCGAGCAAAGCACACAGCCTCACTTCCTCGGGGAAGATCTCGGCTGACAGGGTCCCAAGGACCCTGACCTGAAAGACAGCACAGAAACAGGAGCCGCCATCATCTTTAACCATGGCCTGTGCCCAAAGGCGGTTTTGGGTCACACAGGTGGACAACAGAAGTTAACCACGTGTCTTTCTTAGTCATCCATAGCTATAACAACAGCATTTCCCTTACACTAAAAGTTTAAAGCCATCAGCTACAAGAAATAGATAGGATGTGACATAAACAATCTGAATATTGAATACACTTTTTATATCATTGTCTCTCTCTTATGGTAATGCAGAGAACTACAGCGAGGTACACAGATATTTCAATACATGTACATGCAAAAGACAACCACCTGTGTGCGAGAGACTGAAAATGTAGCCCCGCTTGGGTCAATACCTACACCTCCATCAAACACCTACACCTCCATCAGTTTCTATGCAGACAGGTGTTCATGTATAGTGTTATGTGTGCACTCTGAGCACACTTGTGAGTCTATGCACATTGGCTATCCTTAAAATTCCTGTTTAGAGGAAGATCATTTACCCTACAGTAGTGATAAATCATGTACCATGTAACAAATCAACACGGTGGCCATAAATGACCCAATACCCGCATGAAAAACAGGCCGGTGGCACCACTGCTAGCAGTTATTTTCTCCCTGCAAGGTTGACTGCAGGCCCAGGGCAAAAGCTGAGGAGATTTCTGTCGAAGCAGACACTTTTCCCCTTTCCCTGCTGTCTATTGTTTCCCTTTTCTGCCCTTTTGTTTCAGTTTTCTCCTCTCTCCAGCTCACCTTTTCCTTCTTCGGAATAATAGCACTATTACATGCTTCTCTAAGTCTATCATCATGCCTAATCAAATTAATGAATTCTAATACCGTAGTTCTTTCTATATCTGTCCCGTGTAATATTTCTCTCCTTTCTATGACTTTATACAAAAAGAATAATTTATTTGCTTTTTTTCAACAGGAAACTAGTAGAATATTTGTCATGTAAGACAGGAAATACTTGTAAATGTCCAGGCATAGGAGAATTAAAAATAATATAGAAATATTACATTATAATACACATACCCACAGATATGTTGTATATCAGAGCATAGGAAAGATGTTTTAGTGGGGTTAGTTTACAACTTATCCTAAATAAGGGGCAAGGGCAATGCATGTCTGCCTGCTTAGCCTAGGGTCAAATCAAAATCAATGCAGTTAATGTAAAAGTCAAATCTTCCTTTCTGACTCCGCATCTAGTCTGGGAATAGAGAAGAAACTACAGCTTTGGATCCACCTTATTTGCAGGTGATGGTTGTTCCCTCTCCTATCATCACTTCTGCATAAGCTCAGCGCAACTGCATGGCACTATAAGGAGAAGATTCAGAACATCCCCAGCCCTCAAGAGCTGTAGGTGCTGCGGGTGGAGCAGACAAGGGGAGGAAGTTTGCTCCCACCTCACTTGTGCTACTGGGCAACTTGGATAAACTAGAAAGGAGGTAACAGACTTCAAATATGGCCACACACGAATACTCCTAAGCATGCTATTCATCTTCATTATTCATTGTTTTATTATTACTGTGCTATAGATATAGCACTTTTCTTTTTAAAAGTAGAATGCAATAATGCAAAAAAGATACAGTGTCAACTGTACGATTATTCAATATTCAATTCTAATACATGCAGGTACTAGAACCTGAAGTGGAAAATTATTAATGCAGAGAAAAGCTGGATAGCTTGATGTCTGCAGATGAGTACAGGTTTTGAGATAAACAGTGAAGCAACTTGTCTGAAGAATCAGCAAAGGGAGGGAAAGAACTGTCTCTCAGAATATCAGATCTTGGTGGTTACTGCAATCCCTATTAGGTAAATAAGATTTCAATCTGTCTAGAACTATACGAGAAGCAGGAGGAGGAGAGACCTCTACTCTGATTTTTATCTTGCATCTTGGGACGTATCCATCTCAGGCTGTTTTTTACTTCATATGTTTCTCTTCACACCTGCCATCCCTTCCCCGTCCTTGGAAGGGTAGAAGCTGGCAGATATACACTTGCATATGGCCCTGCCTGGTTTCTGGGCCCCTGCTGCACAAGAGCATAGTTCACACAGGCTGTGGTCAAGGGTCTCATCTGGGAGTGGTGCTTCCCTTGTAGTGTATGAGATCTCGACAAAAGTGAGTTGAGGAGTTCCCAAAGTGAACTGCCCTAGGTGGTAGTTAGGCTAATACCATAAAAATGAAAGCTCTTTTTATGAGCCCTTAGTGAGAAATAAAAGTGCAAGTAAGTTGCCGAGATTGTTTTCAAGAAGGCAGCTCCAATAAGGCCTCATATCTCCATTTCAATAACAACGCAGAAACCTGCTGATTTATTGCAATGTGCTTTTAGAAACTTTGGGATGCTTCAGGTGGCTACAAGTAATACTGGAGCTTTAAGCAACAAATGCTTGGATGAGCTCAAACATTCCGGGTTTTCCTGTGCTTAATATGTTGCATTGCTATCTTGATATGTAATGTCACAGATGGTAATATTAGTCATGAAAGAACAAAGAAGCCAAGTCCATAGACAAATTAAGGTGGTGGAGGAGCAGAGAGAGAACAAGGAGAGCGAGCCGTTTTCTCTTTTAGCAAGCAAGTTTTATTTTAAAGCTTCTCTATACACACTGAACACCTCAAGATCTATGTGTTGGCAAGGGTAGCCATAGAAGGTTGTAAATCCTTAACCTGGCTGGTATCCACTGCAAAAAGTAGAGCAACTAGTGTGGTGAAAATACTTGGAAATGATTGGATGAACTTAATTTAACAATGGGCAGCCATCCCACAGATTCTCATGCAAACCAGTGGTGGCTTCCATTCTCTCTCTTTTTTTTTCTTTTTTTTCTCTTTTTTTTTCTTTTTTTTTTAAATTAACTTCACAGCCCTTCTCCAACAAGGGGATTTAGAGTGTTTGCCTCTATCTTCTTTGCACCTTTCAAATGTCTTTTTAACCATTTGCATACAGTCCATTTTACCTACCATGAAAAGCTTAAGCGAAAGATTCAAGTAGATCAAATTTAAGTATGAAAAGAAAGAAAAAGACAGTGATTGAAGGCACCATTTCACAGGCAAGTTATAAATCACAAGAAATTACATACGTTATATGGAGTTGTGGGAGAACTTCTTCCAGCTCAGCACACAACACAATCACTAGGGCGTCTGCTTGCTAAGTTAATTCTATTTCCATGAACAGAGGAAGTGGAGCTGATGTTAAACGAGGTAGCACACTTCCATGAAAGAAACACACCTCTTGAGTAACTTCTAAAGTCAAATATGCAATCCTATTGAAATAAATTCAAGTGCAGAACTGGATCGTCAAAATAGTTCTTCCCATCTCTGAGTCATCTAAGTGTTTGGGAAGACTGCAAGAAAGATAACAATTGGGCCAAAGAGCTATGAACTGATACAATTAAGAAATTTTGTGAAAGGCAAGATGAGAAAAATATTTCACCTATAGGAAATGTAACAGTTTGTCCATTAAGTCCAGCTTAGAAACAGATTTCCCACTTTTGCATGTGGGTGACTTTACAGAGGTTGGAGAATACATGATGACATTTTACAAGAGTTTGATGGTTGAACTCTCAAGGAGCAGGGACAGAAAAAGGTGGCTTACAGGTGTGAGTAAGGCAGTACAGATGAGCAAATCCATTTTTAGGCTAAGAAGTAGGGAAAATTCTCAACACTGATTTTATTGTGCTATGGAATAGAGTCTTCAAGTGAAGGGATAAATGCCTAATAGCCTGAGATGGAAAATACTATATACTGTGAGTGCACTTTCACTGGCAAGGAAATGCATAATTTAATAGGTCTTTTCCATTTCTATGATCCTATAACTTGGGGCCATTCCAATGTGTAAGGTAAAAGGAAAGATATATTGAACTTATGCATCTCTTTCATAAAGCGCTTGATCTATCTTGGCACACACAGGCACATGTATTGCAGCTATTTTGTTTGAAAGATTTTACTATTTGGAAGGAGATTTGATCATTCTCCAGAGACTGGACAAATATAGCAAAAGCAGAAATAATGGCAAGTGCTACCTTCTCCCTTTAATGTAATTTATTTTATAATCCAGATTTTACAGTCTTGCTGCACTGCCTGAATTCCCTTGAGAAGGAAACGGCAAACTAAGTTGCATTGCATATGATGATTTTGTAATCTTCCTCACATTTGTCATATGTCACTCCCATTCTCTGTATCAAATGCATAGTCCACAAAGCAGAAGGTTTCATTTCCATTTACCACTTTGTTTTATCCTATGCTTAATGGCTAGAACAGAAACCTACAGTCACTCCTCTGATACTGCAAGAACACAGAAAATGGGCCCGTTTGAAGCCTTCTATTCCATTTGAAGTACAGAGTGTGGAACAACTTTTTCAAAGACCCAATACTTCTGGTAACATTTATCAGAGGCATATTTTACAGAAATAAATCCAAAGGGTTTTGGTTAGAACAACTGTTTCTGAGTCATTTTGGGCAACATGAATGAGATCTCAGCCTTTCTACACAACGAGAGTACAGGAAAAATAATCTTTGGTCAACTGAAAGTGTATTGCGATTAAGTAACACAACATGAAAGTCCATTCCATGGTTGTTTTTTTTTGATCTGCTAGATGCATAGGCACAAAATTTGACCTTTCAAGACACTGACACCAGAGGATCTCCTGCCCGCCCCCCCCCTTCCCTCTAATTGATGTAATCTGCACAGTTGGGCTAACTGAAGATATATTTTCCTAGACCATGGATCATGTTAACTATACTACAGCAACATGAGCAAAAAGCACAAATTGCTGCTTCTGCTCCAGTACAAACTGCAGTCCTTGGACATCAATAATTATTTCTATTTAGGATTATACTTGTTTCCAGTGAAAAGTGAGATTTGAGAATCTTATTTCTTAAAAGAACAAAATACTAAAATGTGTCTGGATAAATATCCTTATTCTCCTTCACGCTAGGATGTACAGTTCTTAACAATCAGATTCTCACATATCTCTAAAGATGTGGAAGGGTGGAAAAGAATTTTTATGCATGGATATCCAAAACAAGGTAGATTATACGAAAATCTGTGGATGGGAAAAAAAAAAGAAAAAAAGAAACAATGTAAAAAAAAAATTGTCTTGACTTTCTTGTGCTGTTAAAACAGCACAACTCAAGTTGTGGTACATCACTCTAGTACCATGGGTCCCAAAACCTATGACCATATTGTGAAACACTGAATTTGGATACTTAGTAAGTTCAAGAAATATTTGTCCTGTAGTTTACAAATGAGTGCTATGACAGTTCTAAAGATTAGGTGTTGAATGAAAAGTACATGACAGAGTCTTGTTAGAGAAGGTGTTCTTAAAGCACATGAAATACAGTGTTATCTGGTGTGACGTTTACTCTAGGTAGTAAAGAAGGCCATATGCTGTTTGGTGCCCTTGCAGGATTTGATGCGCATGGACGATTTCCTAAGGATATCAGCTTTAATTTCTCAGTTGTAGATAATTTTCTTTGCTTGAAAGAGATTGGAGCCTCCTATTCGAGCATTTGTGTGTGTTTGTAGAGAGTTCATCCGACTGGTTTGATTTCACCAATATAATATATTAGTGAAACAATGGCCTTAGAATTATCCAGAAAACAAAACAAACCCCAAACGCTACAACTTCTACTTCTTCATTTTTCTTTTTTTTCTGTTGGGATCCATAGAGCAATAATTCATTTACACATTAATTTTAAATCTGTCTGGTTCTGGAGGGATTATGGGTCTTTTTCTTTTCTTTGGCAATTCTAAGCCCAAAGATCTGTTTTTGTTGACCTGGCCTGAGAGTTACAGCCCCAGAGACAGCATGGCATAAACAGCATCGCTTCTGGATTTCTTTCCTATTTCTTCAGCATTACTCTGAGGAACAGTGGAAAACATGTGAATGCATAGACAAGAAACATCCTGAACGTTGTATCATTTAACAACTCACATCTGAGGTCACAAGATGCAGACACAAGGTTGCATGATGCTTCTTCTTAACTATCCTGATAGACAAAGAGGTCGGTTGCCAGCCCACGAAGCTATGCAAGAAAGCTACCTCTGCATGCAATTCTTCAGTATAACCTTGGTGTTTATCTCGTCTCGCAGTAGACAGTACACACAGAGATAGGACATATTCCCCATCAGGTGGAGGACAGTTCCTCTTGGAGATAAAGCTGACTGTGGTCATCTGACTTGGATGAGAACTGTGTCAGACACTTTGAGTGTCATGATGAGACACCTGATGTGTGTGGAAGGGGCAGTGTCAAAAAAACTTAATGAATTGTGTCCTGAGCAGTCATTGCCCTACTGACTTCCCTCTCCTTTTGATACCAAAAATACTCTGCCAGAGATGCTCTTTTTGGTCTGTATGTTTTCCCAGTGCCTGGACTTCTCTGTCACATGGAGCAGACAGAGAAGGAGGGGGACACGTTATTGCAGGTAGACATGGCAGCAAGCTGGGACCAATAATGTGGGCACGAGTCCATAGTAGTCTGGGGTAAGACCTCGAGAAGGGCATACAGCAGCTACTAGGCGCATAAACCAGATGTATTTGATCTTTTAGGTGTGTCAGGAAAATTATGCTATTCTTCCCTGTAAAGAACAAGGAGCTACAGACTTCTAAGCTGAGTTGCATAAAGTTCAAGCCTTTGGCTGTTTGAATTTTTTTTAGCATTTGAAGAAGCTAAAAGATTTTACTATTTTCTCCAGTTTGTAAAGGTGGGCTTTCTCCCACTAAGAGAAGGAATTGCTTTCACTGAACTAGGAAGTGGTCTGTCTACAGGAATCATCACATTTGGGGTCTTGCTGTTTCAATACTGATCACTCCTACTTTATTCCACAAAGGTGGTAAACATAACATCGATGGCATCATTACCTTTCTTCCTCTCTCGTGTCTCTCTGCATTCTATTCTCTCATTAGGTTGAGCAAGAGAGAAAAACTAAGCTAAGAAAATGATCTAGAAAAATACTGAGGATAAATTTTTGGCAAAGAACCTATATTGCATGCTTCACAGGGCTGGATAGTAACTAACGGGTGATTACAGAGAAGATTAAGTCAGATGCTTTTCAGAGATGCACAGCAAAAGGAGAGGAGGCAGCAGTTACACAATCCAGCCACAGAAATTTGGCCTGGATATAAGAAAAGACTTCTCCACCATGAGGTGGTAATGGCATGGACCAGGTACCCAGAGAGGCAGGGGAATCTCTGTCTTTTGGGATACTCAAAGCTTACCTGGAGACAGCCTTGAGCAACCAGACCTATCTTGGATTTGAGCAGGAGAATGGACTAGATGACCCTCTGGGGTCCCTTCCAACCTGTTAATCTGCTGTTCTACATTCTACAACCCTCCCTGTACTTCACAGAAGGAAGACGAGTTTGTGTTCCCCCTGGAGGTGTCAGCCTGCAATATGATTTAGTGAGGGAATTGAAAGGTAAATAGAAGTGGCAGCTCCAAGATCCTTTGCAATGCATTCTGGCTTTGTCCACCCCTATGCAACCCGGAACTCTAGGGGAAAGACAGAGAGAGCTACAGTTAAAGACATGGCAGTTGATGCAAGCCCTAAAGATGTCAGAGGTGTGACAACAACATGGACTTGGATAGCTTTGGTATTTGCATTGTATGGCAATTCACCCGTGCATTTTGGCACAACCTTCTGCGCTCGTGCCCCATCACATGGCCATCTGTGTAAGAGGGGGGGAAGCTGCCCTGCAGCTGTGGCTTCTGACCCTCTTTATGTCTTTTCTTAAGGGGAGATGGTGGCCAAGGAAAACCCACCTGGCTGATGCTGTTGGCCAGGGGAACACTGTTGACAGATCAGGGCCAACCTCCCTGCTGAGACTCTCAACAGAGGAGGAAGCAAAAGGCACACGTGGTTTCATATGCCTTTGGCTTTTCTTGGACTAACTTGATCCCTGAAGTCTGCAGGAAAGCAGAGCTGAGGAGGCAAACTGCTCCAAAAGTAAATGCCACCTGGGGACTTGCCTGGGAATTAGACAGACATGTTACTGAGCCAAACTGTAAATCTAAAATTTTGAAAAAAGTTTGGAATTTTCCTCAAAAAAGCTCGGCCACCAGGAGGTCTGGCTGTAATGCCAGTGCCAGAAGAGGCAGAAAAAACTGGACTGAACTTCAATAAGCAAGATATTCCCTGATTGCCAGTGACTGACAAGCCTGGCTTAAGCCCCACTCCTTGAATACACCGCAGCAGCTATCAGCAAAAGGCACCTACTGTAAAAACCACGGGGAGTTCAGTGGGTGGTAAGAGTCTGCTTTTCACTCAGGCACCCCTTAGGAGTCAGTTAGGAGCAGCACAGTGGTCTCAGTAGCAGCAGAGGCTTATACAGTTGAGAAAACAAAGTTGAAAACAAACAGCTGCATAATGTATTGCAGTAAGGCTTTCACAGCACAGAGATAGTGGGTCATAAACAAGTCCCCAGTAACTGGAGGATATCCAACAAGGCACAAGGCCTAAAAAGAACTATTTGTTTTTTTACTCTTCATGAGATGAAATGCACACTGCAGGAAAATCCCGTGCAAATCAACATAGCGTCATGGAAACCACGAAACCATCAATAAAAGTAATAAATGGAAAGGGTTATAATAATATATACTTAGCACTTTACATTTTCAAAGTGCTGACAGGACATTAATCCTCAAAATACCCTTGTGAGGGCAAAGACAACTTTAACATTTTGAGGTGGCCTTGTGAAACCATTTTTGGACTCAAATTGATCTGACCTAACTTCTGTTCACTAGGATCATACTATTCAAAGTTAAATTGGATTTTCACACCAGATAACATGATGCTTCATTGTTCCTCCTTCTCAGAACATAAGAAGCAGAGCCAGGTGGTGTTTGCTAAATCACATTTTCATGCCAGCAATGCAGAAGTGCTTTCTAAGATCAATTCTTCTTCTTCTTAGCTTGGGCCTATGGACAACTGTGTTCACTATTGCCAGGTAATTTTATTACATTCAATTGCTCAATTAACCTTTTTCTCCAGTTAAATAACTATGCAAGACATAGTTGCTGGTAATTCATATACCAAAATATGCAGACTAGTAATTTCCAATGAACTGAGAGGGGAATTGCCTCCAAGACAGCCAGAAAAGAATAACAAGAGAACGTAAGTTATATTTTATAACTTCAAAGGGCTGCTTTTTATCTTCCACAGATTATTTGTTCAACTGCAGTTCTGAATTAGCTCTGCCTCTCCTGACGCTCAGGTCAGGGGTAGGGGATGGGGACAGACAGTCAGTTGTTCAGTTTGTTGCACATTTTCGCTCCTATTTCCAGTTGCTTTCATTGGGGCTGTGATTCTTCTGCTATTTCTGTTACTGTTCATGGTCTCAGTAAGTCAAAATGTCATAAATGATGGATATTCCTGTGTAGCTGTGCAAGATGGGTTTCATTAAAATAGTATGGAATGAAGTAGATGGCTATAAATAGAATAGCTGTATCAAAAGCACAAAAGCTAACAATAAAAAAAAAAAAGGAGAAAAAAGGGGAGTCCAAACTTAGGCCTTCAACAGAAATGATAAATCAAAAACAAAACCAGGGAAGGTGAGTTGGTGGCTGTAGAAAGAGGGAAGAGGGAGAAGGAGCAGAGATCTAGAGATCACATAGTCATGTACTTCCTAAATATTTAGAATAACCAGCAGTTCAGTGGATACGATATTCAGCCCAACTATATGATGCTTCATGTTCTGCCCATGTAACCTTAAAACTGAATGAGCAAGTACTTGAGAAGCAGCAGGTTTTATATATCGGGACTGACAGCATTCACTGTGTAAACTGTACTGTGTGTGATAACAGAGCGAGAATGCTCACTATAAGTAGCAGGTAACTAAATAAATCAAAAACACTCATGTCAGCACAATGTGAGATTTCCTGAGTAGGGAAGGAATTGCTAGTGAAGGTCTTAACCAGAACTTACTCGGAATGTTCCTCTGAGAAGAATAAGCCTGAACTAAGCAGCATCCTTCTTTAGAATCATGGAAGTACCGTGACTTGCATGAAAATGCCATAAGCCACCCATTAGAAGAATATGTTTCCAAACTGTGGCACAGGCAGATATTTGGTGGAGGCTGACAGGGGGGTGCATGCATGGGCACTAAGGGGGAAAGTGAGGGAGGGTCTGCAGTTCGGTTCTGTCACATCTTCCTATGCTGGGGATTCCTGAATGCATCTGTAACAGCCAGCAGATGATTTCTGGCAGACGTCCGGGCTAGGTCCATCTATACTGCTTGACTAAAGAGATAAAAATAGAGCTGAGAAATTACTTCAAAATATGCCAAACCTTTTGAAGATAAAGTCCTCAAAATGACTGAATCACTTCTTCATTGTTAGTGATAGCGAGGGGAGGTTAAAAAGGATTTGAAATGACCAACCACTTCACATCATATAGTGGGAAATCTCCTCAGTGAACATAAGCAAGCTAAATGACAGTGGCCTAAAATTTCTGTTCCGCTGTCTATTAGATGAAAAGCAATGTCAATTCTGTCTGCACACAGACTGTGGGTACAAGTTTTCAGAGAACCAAGCAGATCCCAGACAGATAATAACTATCGCTCTCAGTTCTCCAAACTATGAGTTCAGAAGTTTAAGCTGATACAAATAGCATGTTTTGCCATTGCTCTCTCTTCTGCTTATCTTTAGATTTTATGCTGTGCTTATTACAGTGGTATTCCTTCTAGGCTACTCTTCCCACAAAACACTCTTGCCAAACTCCTAATGATCCAATCATTCTGTGTCTTGATATAAAAAAACCTCATGCAAGACACGACAAACACTAAGGCAATTAGCTACACCACCTGCCCTGTTCCACCTACTTGCCTGACGCTGCAGGAGACACCACCACATCAACAACTACGATAAATCCGGATCCAGACCCAGACCAATAAGATGTCCTTCCACAAACTTCCAATTATATTTATTTTTGGCTACTGAATAAGACAAACTTCCTTCTTGCATCCCATTAGTTTATCCCAGGAAGTATTTAAAATCAGAAAACAGAAAAGCGCCTCTACAAACTATCAAAGAAAGATGAAAGGAAAAATACATAACAAAACAAGTAAATTATAGGAAATCATGCACCCTTTAACCAGATTGGCATAGCGGAAATGCGGACATTCCTTTGGAAGAAAGGACTTCTATTTTGTGGCAAAACTGAACATATAACTCATGCTTTCTACTAAGTAAACCCTAATCACTATGCATAATGCATATGCATATTTGAGGTTGTATGTTGGCTGGGGGATAGAAAAATATAACCAAGCAAAACCAGACATTCCTTGCTCCAAGATGGAAGTACCTATTTACTGCACTAAGAGGGAACAATTAAAGATGATCTCCTTCCTTGAAACCATTCCCACAAAAAATATATTAGCACAGCTACACTAACTCTTTTGCAAAAGAGTTGAATAGAACAAAAAAATTTAGGCATGTACAGCTCACACACACACAGTTAAGACAAATGTGGATCCCCTACACACCACTAATGGGAAAAATAGGGTTGTTATTGTACCTTGTATTCCCATCCAGTTCTTCCTGGTGTCAGTGAAAATACCTCCACTGCTTTAAGGTGTGTAAGTCCAACTCAGGAAAATATTTCAAAGCACAGAGCTTTAAGCATTTACATACTTTCGCTGCCTTTAATAAGAATCAATGACAATAATTAGGTATCCACATAAGAATCCCGCTAACCAGAAGCCGTAGTGAATTATTTCTGCATCAACACGTAAATAATAACAATATTAGATTGAGTAGTGTAAAATTCGGTAACTATTCTACTGCGGACTATCTAACACAATCTTATTTATTGCATTTTCAATACTTTCTGAAGGATCTAGGGCTGTAGTGCTATTTAGATCTATGCCAGCAGAGAAGTTAAAATACTTACGAGGATAGCTGTATCATTTAACATAGCACTGGTAACTACTGGAACCACAGCCATGTTATTTATGTTTCCATTATCATGACACTGAAATCATGGAGCGAATTAAAAAACTCTTCTGACAAACCCTTAGAAAAATTCTCTCTCAAGTGAAATAATGAAAGAACTTCTACTTCTAGCACTTTAGGAAAGAAGTATGAGCTTAGTACTTAGCACTGTTGATCTGAGAACTTTGGTCAGCAACCAGATCCGAGTTGTTTTCATTAAAAGATAGCGGGAAACAATACTTTTACACATAAGCTTACTTTCATGTCCTAAGCACAGGAGAGAATGACATGAAATATACACTCAGTTTTTCAGCTTTTTGCAAATTCTTCTTATATTAGTATTTGCTAAAAAAGTAACGGAAAAATGTATGTATATGGCGCTATTTTTTATGGACACAGTGTAAACCCACTGGAAGAAGATTAATTTCAAATTCACTCTCCAGGACAGTGTCATTGTTGCATCATAATTTTTTATTTCCATTAAAGTTCCTCTCTTAATATGAAATGAAGATCACTTCTATCAACATTACTAGAAAATGACTGAACTCACACTGGCCAAGGCAGCTGGGCAGTAGAAGGAACGACAACTGTGCCCAGTTTTGGATCACATGCTTTTTTTCCCTTTGGGCTCAGCATCTTGGCAGAAATAAATGAAAGTCTAATTTTCATAGAATCACAGAATGGTTTGGGTTGGAAGGGACCTCAAAGATCATCTAGTTCCAACCCCCCTGTCATGGGCAGGGACAACCTCCACTAGACCAGGCCGCCCAAAGCCCCATCCAGCCTGGCCTTGAACACTTCTGGGGATGGGGCCTCCACAGCTTCTCTGGGTAACCTGTTCCAGTGCCTCACCATCCTCACTGTAAAAAAAAATATAAATATTTCCTTCTTTAATGGCCAGTCTAAATCTTTCTTGTTTCTGTTTAAAATCATTGACCCTTGTCCTTTCACTACAGGGCTTGGTAAAAATTCTCTGTCTTTCTTATAAGTCCCCTTTATATATTGAAAATGCCCCAGTAAGGTCCCCCCAGAGCTTTCTCTTCTCCAGGCTGAACAACCCCAACTCTCTCAGCCTGGCTTCATAGGAGAGGTGCTCCAGCCCTCTGATCATTTTTGTGGTCCTCCTCTGGACCCACTCTAAAAAATCCATGTCTTTGCTGTTATGAGGACCCCAGAACTGGATGCAGTGCTCCAATGGGGTCTCAGGAGGGCAGAGCTATTTTCCAAAAGACCTGCACTGTATCTATAAGAGGCTGAAACAAAGACACCATTCATTATTAGCCAGATCTGAAAACCAGAAAAAAATATTTTTAATCTTTGTGGTTAAGCTGTGTGCTCCATTTCACTGAGGCGAGCTGTTTGTTGCACAATTCATGCTAAACAGTGTTCTCCAATGCACAACGTATTGTTTCACAAAAACAGAAGAAAAATGCAGAAGGTATGTGCCCACCTTTGTGACCAGTTCACACCATGAGACAACCTTCATCTGACACTAGCAACAATGCTATATTTCAGCAATATTTGTTTCTAAATGTCTAACCTGAATGCAATCACCAGGCAAGCTACACCACGAGATTTTGCTCCTTTATAAATATGAATGGCTGAAAGGAAAATGTCAACAATAGCAAAATATCAGACTTCATGCACTTTCTACAAACTGGCATATTTTTGCAGATGACGTAAATCTTTTGTCCTGCAGCGGATCGCAATTATCTAAACAAAAGGATTACAACAGCCAACTGATTTTTGGTAGTAATATTGAAAACTGACACATAAGTTTCAGTAAGAGGTTTGCCAGTTGGCACAATAAAGAAGGGAAACCCCTCCAACAGGCAGCACATGACAGAACTCCTCCTTCCTAAACACACAGAAGCTGCAGCGCTTTATTTCGTGAATTCTTTCTCGTTCTTACATTGAGGCCATTTCCACAGCTTATATTCAGATTCTCAAACCCTGCTCTTATTCCAGTGCTGTAAAGGCAGAGCAATTTTGTTTGTACGAGTGGGCATCAAGAAGAGAATCTGGCGGAGAGCATGAACTGAAAATAGCTTGTTTTCCTGATTCATGAGCTCATAACTTACCTTAAAACAGTTACTCAGGGCAAAACACCCCTTGTATTCCCCATGCACCTCCTGTGTGATGGCTCCCGCTACGATGCAGCCTCAAGTCAGCTCCAGGAAACTCTCGGGAAGCATTTGGAGCTACATTAGTAGAGCAAAGGGTGGCATGGGTCTGCTTAATTTCAGAAAATGGCTGTGTTGGAATTACAGTGTGGTGACAGGACTCATCAGAAGAATTTATTTCCATGCTTTGGGCCTGTGGCTTAATGAATTGGAAAATATTTGCCTATGTCCTCTGCTTAAGCTCTAAATTAAACTGACATCTTTTATTAAAAATGCCAGTTTTACAAACTGAAATACATGTCGTGCTATTGCCTGTTTGATAATACAAGCTTCCTTGTAGTCCTATGTATAATAACAACATCTTTTTTCCTGGCTTACTTGGGGGCTGTAAGTTCTCCACAGGTGAAACTCTAAGCCCTGAATAGTGTTTTCAGTGCACTGTCTATACTATTTCTATGTAAATCGACAAGTATACTGAATAACACTAGCAGGGTTATAGTGCTGAGATTATATTCTGAATTACAGATTACTGAATTTTTATTTACCTGGTTTTATTTATTTTATTTACAGTGCCTAAAAAAAACCCAGTAGTCTACTGTTCACTGCCTGTTCTTTCAGCTTCCCACTGGTGGGGTAGGGATTTAACAAGCAGCTTGACTGAACTAGGGCTTTCATTCTTGGGCACTTTAGAGGAGAGAGGATTGCTTTTTGGGGAGCTTAAAGGCTTTTGCGTGGAGGCAAACCACACTCTTCCTATGTGCAGTTTCCTAAGAGGAAAGCAGCAAGAGCTGCGGAGAGCCACCACCAAAGGGCTCATTTCAGCATCTGCTGGAGATCTTCCAAAGAGTAATGCTTCTCTGCAGTGTACAGAAATGGTTTGATAACACTCCCATGGTAGCTTGGAGAGCCAGATAAAGACAGCAAGGAGAGATTTAACTTACGCTTCAGAGGCTCACAGTTGTGTTCTGCTAATGAAGTGGTCTGTCTCTGTTAGCTTCTCTTGCTGAAAATATAAAGGCTGATTAAGTCATGTTAACAACATTATTATCAGTGGTTTCAGGAATGACATACATATTCTCTGCCTCAGATTTTGCCTAGAGCTCTGTGAATTTAAATAGTAAAGTGTTACAATCCAACCAATTCCATGCTGGAACGGGATAACGAAAAGTGAAACCAGCAGCGTTACAATTCATAAAACATTCATTTTTCGAATTTCTACTTCCTTAAATAGATTCCCTGGAAATTCTCACAAGAATCAATTCACATCAAGAGATAATAGGGTGGAGTATTGTTCTCATGGAGAACAAAATGAGTCTGTACCCCTTAATTCTCCCAAGTATCTCTCTTAATTTTGAAGCTGCTGCCTAAACCTCTGCAGCTTCCTGAATGAATGTCATTACTTACGGTATGCACGTTCAGTGCTCACGCAGCTTAACCTGGACATAACACAGTACGGGAATGATATATCACCGATGGCAAACACTGACAACATTTTTCTGTGTGCTGCATACTACAGGCATGACCGTAAGAAAAGCACATCATACACAGAGATCTCTCAACACGGGTGCTCTGTTCCTCTCGTGAGCTGCCTTCCTCTTCCCCCGTGAACTGCTTGCTTTCGGGGGTTTTTTTTATCACTTTGTGCTTCCTCTTCCTTTCCCTGCCCACAACAGTTCCTACAGATCAGTTTAAAGAAAAAGTTTTCATTTCCCTCTGCACTCCACACGGGGATATGCAGAGCCACTCATCTGTCGCTTAATGGTGTTTAAGTCAGTGATGTTATACCAGCGTAAAGGTGGTGTGAAAGGGCAATTTGGCTCGCTGCAGTCTTCATCTGTTCAAGCTCATACTAGCACACTGAGTTCCAAATAATTAGGAGCTCCTCTCCAGCTGGTGTTTTGGTAGAAAAGGTGGTTGAGCAACCCAGTCTGGATTTTCCTACATCTGAAAGAGCCTGAAGATGCCTTGAACATTACATACACTTTCCTAATATGTTTTCAGTGTCGGCTATAGCACAACAGTGGGTGGAATGACAAATAGGTATTCTTTGGGAATGAATTGCCACTGTCAGAGTTCAAAGGAGTTCAGAACATTACATTTGTATTTATTTACTGGTGCTTTCCACTGTTTACCAGGATTTCCCCCCTGCCCAATCCATGCAGCTCTGCTCAGAGAAGAATTCCCTCTGCTTTGCTGCCAGAGATGCCCTGGATTTTATCACCCACAAAGTTTGCACACTGATGAAGGAATACAGGGACTCTGAGTGATACGTTGCATATTCAGGTTTCACTCCTGTACCTGTTAGTGATCTGCTGTGCCACCTTCCTACACAGGCTTTTTGGAGACAGCGTGAAGCACAAAGTTTTGTGATACGCACCCCATTAACCTAATGTTACTGATTAGATTTCATTTTTTTTTTTTTAAACTAAGTGATATATTGCTCTTAATAGGTTGTGAAGCAACAAATGGGTAAAATGTCAAACTTGCCCACTCCTCAACCCCTCCTTAATACTATATTTTAAAAATTAAAAAGGAATATAAGGGTTGAAAACAATCAATGGAAAACTTAGCACGCCATTACAGAGGCTTTGGGATATTATAACTCTCTTTCCACTGGACTTCCATCCAGAAATTCAGGTGGTTTCTGTTAATAGCTAGAGCACAATGAAGATTTCTAACTGAATCATCCGAAAGACTATTTTAAAGAATGACTACATTAGCAAGTATTACCAGCTTCCTGCTCAGACTAAAAAGAATTTATTCTTTTAATGCAACTAACTCCAGGGTGTTTTTTTTTCCCCTGTCTTCTCCCTCCTCTTGTCTCCATCCCCTTGGGTTTCACAAATATACAGTAACAATTAATTATGACTCAAACCAAGGTGGTTAGCACTGTACTATTAATAAAACCTTTCTGGAGAATTATAAACTACTTTTACATTCACAGAGTATATAGGTAGCAATATTTATTCATGTATTATTCATCAGGAGATGATGAGCTGAATAGGGAAGATTGTATTAGTGTGGATAAATTAAGAACAGATGAATATCTCACCTTAAAAATCAAACTGAACATGGATTTTTTTCCCTTTAGAGACTTTAATGTGTTCCTTCCCTTTCCTCACCTCTTTAGTTATTTCTATAATTCTTGTAATGCTCACTCTGCATTTCCAAGCTTCATTCAATTACAGCATTATGCGAGGAAAACTGAAACAAGAAGTACCACTAAGATCACATTAACAAGAGATTTGAGAAGAGAGAGGATACTGTAAATCCTTAATTAAAACAATTCCCAACATTGTTATTTGCACTTCCATCACTCATCTTGAGGAACAAGTGACTCTATTTCATTGCATCCTATCTAGACATAAAGAAATCTCAAGAAACTCCCTCCACACACACATTGGAATATTTCAGTGGAGCTGCTCTCAACCATTATCAATAACTGTGGCTCACACAGACCTTGCACATCACATCTTTGAACACACAGGAAGTAAAACTGCAAATAAATTCATATGTAAGTACTGAAATGGCACTTCTTAGCTAGTAAAGAACCAATAATACTACAGTATCTCACAGCGACGTTAAACAACACCTTTGGAACAGTGTAACTTAGTTGTGGAAGAATTTATTTAGGCATCCTCATTCACAGCAATGACAAAATGTGTATTAATTTAAGCGGTGCTCAGATCTCATCCCAAAAATGCCACTAGTTGTATTAAAGCACAGCCTAAAGAGGAGTTTACAATCATCATACTGAAAACATACACGCAAACAAGAAAAAAAGCCAAAATTCCAACCAAGTGAGACAACCTATTAAATAACGGCTTACCAATCTGTCAAGTAGTCATGAATTTACTTCATGTTAAATAAAATTACATTGATCTGATGAAAAAAGTGGCAATGCTTTTCCTGAGCAGTAAAATTTCAGTGGGAAAAAGGCCCACATTTTCAATAAACATTTCATTACAGTCGCAATTCTCTGATTCAAATATTTGAAATACTGAAGAGGCTTTGCTATTTAAATTACGAATTTCAGAAAGGAAAATATCTGATCAAAAATAATTTCCTGTTTTCTAAACAAGTCTGTCACACTATAAAGAGAATTTTGCTCATTTGTTGAATTGTACATACCTAAAACCCTTCCTTTATGTACTATTGCTGGGGTGGGGGGCACATCTGGAGCGGAAGGAGGGCAAGATTAGAGCATTAAGAAGAAACTTGTTCTGATATTTTGACTCATGAGTTACTGCAAAAGAAAAAGGAGGTACTGCCCCATTTACAGACCTTGTTTATTTTCCTATCCTTCTCACAAACTAACTTGGTTCAAGCAGCACTGCATTCCCTTATGACATCCGCTTCAGATTTGTTCAGCAAACTGTGCAACTTTGCATGATATCTTCTTTTTGCATTTTTAATTTATAGCGAAAAGGTAAAAAAAATCTGATACTGAAACTGTGACTTATTTAAAACTGACATGTTTCCAGTACAGTATAATGGGAAAAGTATAGGCTTGATTATTATTAAGCTATATATATAGTTATATCCACACGCCACACCCCTTTCTGTGGCTTGGAACAATTGCAAAGGACAGATGGACTTGGGAGGGGTTTCACAAATACTGCAAAAGGTCTCATGTACTGCATTTGTTTACAACAACTATTTAAAAACACATAAATCACCCACTTTAAGGCAAGCCAAGCAAAAGAGAAGGTGCAAGTAAAACACATATGCATTTGGTACTAGTAGTGGAAAGCTAATGTATCTGAAGTAATATCCAATAAACATGAAGAATATAATTTGCTGTAGCTCACACAGCTCTTTATGTCAGACCTATTTAATATAACTGCTTACAGTAGTGTTTAGTATTTGGTCATATCAAGCTCAGAAAGGAAAAGGGACAATAACACGTGTTAAGAGTATGAAACCGGTCTGCAGTCAGAAGAGGCCCCAGATGAGCAGCTCCTGGACCCAGACAGGCTTGTGCAAAGCCTGGCATTCAACACAAGGGAAAAGGTTCCTAAAATAGTCTTGGCCCATTGTAGTACACAAACCTCGATAAGGGCTTAATCCTACCTAGGAAGGGGCAGAGCTCTTCTGAAGAGTGGGGTTAAATGCATTGTGTAAGCAATACCACCTGAAAGCAATAAATCCCTCCAGGGATACTTTCAGGTAGTGCCTCTGAAGACGTAGTGCCCTTGGGATGTATGATGACACTTTGTAGGGACAGCCTTCTCCTCCTCCCCAGAAGTCTTTCTAGCACTGCCCAGCATAGGAAGAGACACCGGTAATTCCCAGAGAGACAAGAGAGCCTGCAATTCAATGAACAGCTCTCATTTAAGTACTGCTTCAAGAACAAAGTTTACTGGCCTATTCCCAAACTCTTTCCTTACACTTCGCTCCTAGCAGCAAGGACCTTAGTCCCCAGCCATCTGGTAAGCCCCTGGCAGTACTTGCCACTCGTTGAAGAAAGCACTGATAGCACAAGGATGGGTACCTCTTTACAGCTGCGGTTTCTTAGGAACAGAAATCTCCTCCTGTGCTTCTCCCCAACCCTTCCAGTAAACTTATATCTGTGAATACGTAATTGAAGTCTTACTGTGCTGATCGAGAAGATACCAGAGAATGATGAATTTGCAAATCAACGACCTACCTATTCTGTGCAAACACAACTATTCTTTCCTTCAGAAAAAAGTATAATTGCCCAGCTTCCATCTTGCTCTCTCTTTTGTTCTTCCATCCTCAAATGATTTTTTTCTTCTATTCCTCCTAGCTGCTGAGTTCTGAACTCAGCTAATAGATCTGTAGTGTCAACATTCTCAGTATTATACAAAGATGACACATTTAAAACTTCTATCTGCCTGTGTTTGAAGCTGCTGTAACTCCAGCACACACTTGGATTTGGGTGGCGGGGTGCTGTGCACTCCAGATAACATTTCTTCCATGAGAGACCCTCAGAGAACTTTGTGATGCTCCACATATTAAAATGTATATGCTGCTTTTAGCTTAAAGTCTAACCATCAAATTCACAGGCAAAGTAATTTTTTTCATATTTGACAAAACTTATTTATGTGGTCAGTCAAATGTGTAAGTCAATAAAATAGCTTAGGGAAGGATCTAATTATCCTAGCTAGTGGCTGGATCCATTCTTCTTCCTTTCTGTGGGGAATAGCTTCCAGTGAGCACAAGTTCCCACACTGTGAATAGAAGAGAGGAGGCCTGCAAATTTTGCACTTTCACAGTATAGTCACTACTGACATTCATCAGAGCTTCCAAATTACAGCCTTCATCTGCAGGCTTTTTGGGGACGGGCTTTTTTTCTTTCTATTAATTTCTGGATAGATCATTTGAAATTGTGCAAAATTGTACTTTCCCAGGCAACACAGTTATATCAATATGCTCTGCACTCCCAATACTTTTGTACAGTTAAACAATCCCCCTCACTGCTATCGTGTGTTTTGACTTGAGAATATCAAACCACTTTTCAGTAATCATGCTGTTGGTAAGCATTATAGTTTAAGTTCTGCAGCAATACCAACCAAGGCATAGCACAGCACATTCAGATGCACAGGCTGTGTTAGGAGACATTAAACTGGTATAACTACCACTGTGCTTGTAGTTCAGTTGAAGCTTCTTTGTGCACTGATGCTAAACATGAACTTAATTTTTCTTAAACAGCAAAAGAAAAGCAGAACTTGCACGGCATGTCGATCTGATTGAATGTAGAAAATCTGACAAAAAGCCATACAATTTCTGGTTTTAGACATGCTCTTAATGGCAAAACTGTTACAAAAACCTGCAACCCTGGACAATCCTCTTCCTTCTTCTCTAGATTCAACATTCCCTATTTCAGCACAGGCCAGATGTAACAAGAGGGAATAGCAAAGTTTGTACTGCTGCTGTGCATGATGAATTTGCATAATGTTACAGTATGCTAGACAAAATGATCCATTATTCATTGCAAAGGAATTATCCAGTCATTCAATATATGCCAACAGTCAGAGCAAAAATATCAGTATCAAAATTTCCTTAATCCAAATCACTATTAACTTCATTATGTTCTGTCACATCTTGAAGAAGCTGCATTTAACTTAATGAGCTGTTTCTATCCCCTAAGCAAAGAATTTTAGCAGCAGAATAACTGTAAGACAACTCAGAAGACCCTAAATGGGTTTTTGGAAGCTCTCATAACCACCCCTACTGTACTATACCATTCACTTGCTGCCATTCATTGAGCATTTTTTATGGTATCAGAGCTTTAAAAGGCTGCATGCCTGGCTTCACATACTAGTTAAGATTGAGTTGTTTAGTATTTGAATGGGCAACAACTACTTTAATGGGAACTGAGGTGTAATACCTTTATCTTTCATTTACTAATTTGTTCCCCGGTTTTCTTAACGTAATGGCTGCATAAATTTGCTGGATTGGCTTGCTAAGAAACCACAATGCATTGGTCTTTCTCCAGAACTACATTTGCTGTCAGTCTCCTCCATTGACTTTCTACTCTCAATTTTCCTCCAAGTTTTTTTAGGCTTTCCTACTTTGTCCTTTCTCTCACATAGTTTCCCCATAAATCTACTTGTTTAATTTACCTGCAAGTAAAAAGGAGTCCATACATTTACTCACTTCTGCTGAGGCTTCAAAGCAAGCCATATGAAAGAAACTCTAAATGAGCACCATGAAGGTACTAATGATATCTGGCAGGCTTGCTGCTCTGGTGGAAGTCCCCTGGCAATTACTACACCTTACTCAAGTGACAGAAAGACATTAAAATCCTGTCTTTCCAGGGACATGCACAGAGCACTCCTCATCACTGGGTGTCAGCTGCAGTTTTGGTCTCTGACATACACCAAACAGAATTTAACAACTGATAGGCAGAAGCCACTTTCTGTGGCCAGAAGGGTTTATGTTCTCATTACACCAATTCATTCTGATAACATCGAAAATAATACAGGATAGTCCAAGAAGCTTTTAAGATTCAAACTATTTGTGATCCAGCAGCACTCATGCTATAAAAAGGGACTTCTTCACTCCAGTGGAAATGGAATCCAAGTACCAGAGGTAGCTTCATACCACAAGTCATTTGAAGATGCAAGGAAGGAGCCCTACATTTATCTAACTTACAAAGTGTTTAGAGAGGGAAGCTTTATGTTGGCTAAAAATAAGGGATAGGATTCAGGTACTTAAGTATGGGCATCTACTGTCATTTTAGATGCACCCTGCTGTCTGAGACATTTGCAAAATGCTGGGGGATATGACCCAGGATTTACAGGAGGCATCTAAATAGACTGAGACATCCAGAAACTTATCTCAAGATGTATAAAATGCACAATGATTTGAGGCAGTCAGAAATGAGAAACACCTCTTATTTAAGACTGACAAACAGACACGTTTAGTTAAGGAATCTCCTCCTGCTTCACTGGCTGGGGGCATTGCAGGGGCTAGCAGATCAAGGAATTTCAGCTTAGAAGGTTACTAGCTTGAAATCTTAAAAATTACATAATGGGTACAAAAAAACAAAAAGAGAAACCACTCACACTGTGCTAGAAGAACTCAAATTATCTTTCAGGTTTATGAACAAACACTTAGAAGTCACTAATAATAATTTTGTTGTTGTCGTGAACAAATAGGTCAGTTGATAGCTTTAAAAAAGTCTATTGATCGCTTTAAAAAAGTGTACTGATCATCATCAGACTCATTAAAAACATTATTTCCAAATGTCAGAAAACATAACTATAAACCAGGTACCATAGCCATCATTATCTATTTCTGTTCATACTTAACAAAGACAGACAACTAATCCTTTTTTGCATGAACTGAGTAAACACAGGCAAGGCATGAGAAGGATTCACACGGCTATATGTAATAATATCTTCCAGGAATAACAAAGATGCTGAAAGCTAGAATTATGAGTCCTAGGAAGGCTGGAGTACAACTTTGGAGCCTGATAAGGAGGAAGTATGAAATGAAGTAGCTGGAACATTTCACAAGGTAACTGGTATCGTGCGGTGACAAAGAGGAGGAGGATGGACATTAAATGAAACAGTTTAAAAAGCACTGCATTCAGATGTATGAGTATCATGCCCACACTGCAGGAGACAGCAGGAGGCAGTGAATCATCCAACATTTAAATCAACACCCCCTTAAAACAAAATGTATTCAGCTCAACGTGGGTATCTCCAGCGGGCTCCAAAAGTTCTGACAATGCGTGGCATGGGTTACTCACACCTCGCTCTGCCCATAACGCAGCCACCGTTTAGTAAGTAACTTGATTCAGAGGCATAGAGAGTTTCTGATGAATCATAAAATGCTCAGTGTCTGATTTAAGGGTTTTCTGTCACCACTGTAGATTTGCTAGTGCTAATTTTATGTAGAAAAGGGTTTTCAGGGACAGAATGATAAAAGGTTGAGGGGTAGTGGAGAGGAAAAAAAGAAAAGGGAGAAATTAATTCAAGGGTCCTGGAAATGGACAGTGAAAGTGCCGTGGAAACAGCATGTATGTTTTCTGCATTTTCTTTTTTTTTTTTTTTAAATAAGTGAATATTGAGGAGACATTAATCAGATTGTTAAAAACCTGGCAGAATAAATGTGTCAACAAAACTCCTTTTTTACTCACATTCTATTAAAACACTTTGAAGGATTTCTATGGAAACAGTAGGCTGTTACAATGGGAAATACCCAGCATAACTGAAAATGTCAATCTTCCTTTCAGCCATGGACTGGCCATAAATAGAGATTCAGAGCAGCAAAACTGGTATCACTTGGAAGCAAAATCTGAAGTAATGGAAGTACAGCAATACAGGAACCCTTAAAATCCAAGACAAAGCAGGCAATTGCCTCTCTGAGTAGGAATAGCACCATGCTAATAATAAAAAAAAATAATTACACTATTTTTTTTATTATTTTGGAAGAGTCTATTTGGATATGTCAGGATATAGTATCTATTTGGATATACCAGAATAGTTCCTGCTTCTAGTATTTTTGCATTTGGTGATAATTGCTAGTGACAGAAAAAGAGGGATGCCCATTTTATTTCTTTATCTTATAACTGATGACACTCCACACCACACAGAATCAGCAGTATTGCCTCTGCCTTACCTACTACCCACTCATGCCTTCTCTTTCACCAGAACATGTTCAATGTCATATTTAACTTTTTTATGTGCCTTTTCCAGTGCCCGGAGTACAAGTTCTGGTATGGATTTAAAAACAAAACCTGTATTCTTTAAAAACGCACAAACCAAGAAAGAGCTGCTCTTGCTCTTTTCAGAAGGCCCTCGGTTATGCACACACCCCTTCCCACACTCTTCCCACACACACAGATCCTATGACTGGAATAGCTGCTTCCTAAAACATGAAATATTGTGAAGGCTTGTTTTAAATCTTAGGCTGTTAATCTCACCAAAATCTTTAAATCTCTAAAGCATATAAAAATGTCATGACCACAGTTTGTAATATACATTTCTGCTGCTTTTCACACACAAAATTAGCCTCTGCTTGCTCAGCAATGTATTTGAAGAGCCCATCAGTCCTTATCACAGACATGCACTTTCAGTAACTTCCAATGAACAAAGCAGGTTCCAAAATGCTTACTCAAGTAAAGATTGTTTTCTACACCTTACGAAAGGATGCAAGGAAACACAGAGACATCATAAACATACTTTTTACAAGTGCTGCTTAATTTCTGCCTCCGAAATTCTGGATGGCCACCTCTTGCTGGTTTTGCACACAAATTGGGGTCAAAGGATTCTCTTGGTGGCAAGCGGCAATTTGGATAAGATCAGTGACTCATTGGTGATGTATGGGATAGAAGCTACTCGTCTCGCTACCGTAATGCTGCTGTGTTAGATTGGTATCGCTGCCTCCTTTAGTCATCAAACTCATGAATTGCTGTCAAATACTAATAAAAATGCACTAATTTTTTCCCCGTGTTTCTTATTTCCCGTGAACGGAATGCTTTTCACATATGGACGATGAAATCTGGAGGGCAATGACATAACTTCTGTGAAACGCTGCTCATTGCTTCTGATTGTTATTTGTTGACAAGTCCACTTATTTAAATATGCCAAAGTAATAACAAGATGGAATTTAAGATAAGCATTCCAGAACATATTATTTAGGAATGCTGTGGGCAGCATGGTGTTTCATGCACTGTGTTGCCTGTTGTATCGGTAATGATTTCATGACTAAATATGTTCTGGGCATTTGCCAAACTGATGGGATTGTGAAAGACTGAGGACTGCAAGAATGATGGCCTGAAACTACAGAGCCCAGCAATGCAGAGGTCTTTGCTAGACCAGTAGAGGACTTCTCAGTAATCGTCTGTAAATTGTGCAATTATAGGTGATTAGCGTCAAACTCATGTGGACACACGGGGACTGAATAAACACCATACAATCATGCTGCATAGAATAAAACAGCAGCCCAATGCATTAAAATAGGGCTTCAGCAAAGAGGATGACATATCTACTCTGAAAGTAACTATCTTATGAATGACACTTTTTTTTTTCCTTGCAGTAAAATGCAATCTAGTCTCTCAATCATCTCACACAAAGACTAAGGGGGGGAGAGGGGGGGTGGGGGGGGAATCCAAAAGGTTGGAATTCATAACTTAGTTTGGGAAAAAGTCCCAAAATTCAGATGCTTATGAGGTGATGAACATCGTGATCCTGCAGCATCCAGCAAAACAAATCTCACAATTACCAGCTCTTTATGAGCTTTTTGGGAAGTCTGCTTCTAGCTGCAACTGGAAACATTTGTGTAATTTTCAAAGCGGTCTGTGTCTTATGTATGATTTGAAGAGGAAGGAAAATTTCTAAGGGACAATACCTTCCAAAACCCCTGCTTCTCTGAGAATGTTTTGGACTGGGTACCCCAAATATGACCCATCTTTACATAGTAGTCTCTTTTTAAAAGTTAGGCTGCTTTCTGGTAGCCATTTGGAACACTGAGATTTTAAAGTATATTCAGAACTGAATTTTAAAATTAGTACAATCAGTCAGTAAAAAAAGTCACTTGCAGGTATGGAGTTTCATTTTTTACAAGTTAAGTAACTTGTACCATGGCTAAATTAGGAAACAGAGCAAAGATGCAGCTTGAGGTATTTTAAAAAAATTCACTGTATAAAATACTTCATACTGTACAAGCAAGAAAAACCATTAAGACTTCTGTCAAAAAGAAGAAAGAAATCACCATTTTGTCATTACTAGAAATGACAAAGTTCTAAAAGGTTCAGGTAGAGAAACAAATTTCTGCAGCAAAGTGAACACCAGATTCTTGACTTTTTACATATTACTCCATCAGGTTCAGTCATTCTGGTAAACTAACACTGGGTGAATAACTGGTCATCCATATGAGAGACAGGTTCACAATTGACAATAACTTTCTCACATCCAGAATGTAAAATCATTAACTTCAGTATAATGGCACCATGAGAATTTCTACTGGATGAAAAGCTCTTCATTTTATTGTAAGTTTTAAGAATAAAGACACAGACAAATTAAGAAAATATTAACAGAATCAGTTGCAAAGACTTCTGTCTGTAAGGAACGAGTTTGAATCAGTTTTAGTAAATAAAAATAATAGCCAAGTGGTAACTGCTGACAGGCTGCTACGAAGACAGGTAATCATACTGTTCCTGAGATGACATACGACAGTGCTCCTGACATCACAAGGTTAACTGTGCTACATGATTTTGCTTTGTTTCTTCTGGCCGATATTACCAGAAAGAGGAGGGCTTGAATGAATCACAATGGATGTGCTACCTCTTAGATTTCCACTCACGGAGAGGCACTGATGTGTCAACATGGTGAAAACTGCCTGCTTACAGCTTACATTATTTTCCCAAGTTGTCAACCTGACCCGTTTCCCAAACCTTACACTAGCTGCTTTAAAAATATCTTTTTGGTGTGTGTTTCATTCTGAAATTAAAAAAGCATGTTATCTTTTAAAAAATGTAATCCTGAAGAACTTGATCTGTTTTGAATTCTACTATTTTTCTTGTTGACAGCAAAACACATGCCTCTGAGATGGAACTACTGAGCAGAAGTACTTGATTACTTTAATAACCTTCACATGGGCAAAGAAAAATTAATTAAAAGATATCTGTGCCCAAAGACAAAACCAGCAATTGAATATCTTAGAAAAAAGAGTTCTTTGAAGTAATTACAACCCAAGCCAATTTGAGAGCTATTTTAAAGTCATTCTCATACAGCTGCTAAAGAAACTTGCATCCTACATATGTGTCCCTATTGTCCCCCTAAGATTTTCCCATTGCATTAACCCTCTTCCGTCCCTTATCATCACTGACACCCTAGACTGTATCTCTTATCCATCAGAGATGGTAAGTCCTGCTGCTTGTCCAGAGTGGTACCAGGGTCTGAAAGCCTTGTCAGCGGAGGCCACAACACCTGCTCCTCCTGCTTCACCCCACTGTGCCTTCCCTCAGGGCTCAGCTTGATCACACTCAGAAATCTGCACAGACGGCCCCATCTTTGAGATGTCTATTTCCCTGCCAAGCCTGGTTGGACATGACCAAGAGTTAAATGACCAAAGGCATGGTAGGATGGGTGAAGGATGGGGAAGCAGAAAGATCTGAAGGCTAACTAACAGGTACAGACAGACCAGTTACTTAATTCTTGTTTCCTTACAAGGATAAGCAAATTAAAATAAAAATTAGAAATCTGAAACAGTGAGGGGGTGGATCAGAAGATGCTGTAATATGTTACTCAGACCATGGTCTTACGGATACCTAGCTATAACACAGCAGAGAGAGAACACATTTAGCCTTTGTCTTTCATCTAAAAAAAAAATTCAAGGATGAATAAAAGGTAATTCCTTTCTATCCAGTTCAATAAGATGGCATTCACTACAACCTTAAAAGTTAGCTTTCCATGAATTCGTTTTAGCTCATTAATAAAGGATTTTGATATTACTGGAGACTGAGACTGGACTTTTCCTCTGTATTACTCAAGATCTGTTTCAGATGCAGTTTGAGGTAAGGAATATTAATCAGGGTGTAGCTGACTGATGTCATGATTATCATGAGAGATGGGATTTGGTAAAACAGTTAATTGGAGTTCAACATGGAACTGGGGCAGGATCTGAAGTCTCACTGCAATCGTTCCAAGGCCGTTTGCGCACACATATGTGAAACTTTTGATGGCTTCTTTTCTTTGGGAAGTGTCCCTTTCATCAGTCAAAGACACTGCACAGGAATCTATTAAAGCTCAGTGCATTGTTCACCAGAGATGAAATCCTGGAATATAAGCCCCTCCAGATTCTCTTAAAAAATCTGCAACCAGTTCTCTATATGTCTATTAGGTTCATGTCAGGCTTTCCTTCCTTGGTAAACATCCTCAGTGGTGTGCTTAGTAACCCAATAAAAAAGAATAATTCCAGTCTGCTTGCATGAGCATTGGAGAGCATCGAGTACGGGAATGTTGGAATGAAAAAATTGAGAGTATGAAGGGAGAGCATGAGAGGAGTGGCTACGCAAAAATACCAAAATCCAATTTACCAGATGGTGTCAGAAGTAGAAAAAGGAGGGAAGAACAGGGAAAAATATTCCCCAGCGGGGCTTTCCTGAAGCTCTCTTGCTGCTGCTAAGAAGAAAATTGCAAAATTCCAGAAGGTCAATGAAGGATTCATACTGTTCCTGCCAACAGAAATGTGAATACATGTCCATGGGTAGGGCATGTACACTTACAGCAGGTGTTATGGCATTAATTTGAACACCATCTTCCTCCTCATCAGAGGTTAAAGTGTGGGAAAAAAAGCGCAAACATTTAAAAGCCTGATTGACAAGAACAGTACATATTCTTCCTTTTTTAATCTTCTTTTTGTTTGCTCGCAGCTAACGGCTTACACATTATCACATAGGAGCTACTGTGACCATAGTTTATAATGTTAACTAATTTTAACTTACAGTATTAATTTTATTTTAATTGTATGTTAATTATATATAATACATTAGTTATTATTCTTTATTAAAAAATAAACAGTGAAATCCTCCAAACCTTTTAGGTTGTTATGCACGGAGGGAGACATTTTTCTTAATGGCATTCAAGTGGCTTAGCCAGCATTGACTGTTTTTGTAACACTGGCCCCATTGTTGTTGATAATAAGACTAGGGGAGAGACCTTGGGAGGTAAACCACACATTTATTTGGTCTTTAAGATTTACTGTGGTGTTGGCTCCTGTGTGATCTTTGTGAAACTCAGGGATGTAAAGAGCAGTGTTTACAAAGACCACTGCCAGCAGCTTGGACATGGCATTGCACTGTTATTTCTGAGATGCTTCTTGCACTCAGGCATTTGTCCCGTTGTTCTGCAGTCTTGAAAATGTATTTGGTGTTCAGCTTCCCAGCTTATTTTCTTGAGCTGGATCGAGCATGCTGTAGATGTGGCGTTGAAGAGATTACTAAATGTTTTCAGGGCAGTCCGTCTAGTCCTGATGCTGCAATAGCCCTGAGCCCGTTTACCTGTGTGTCAGACACAGGAGAACACAGCAAGAGAGACTGCCACTGCCTCAGGGACAGCCTGCAGGGGAACAGGAGAATTGTTGTGAGCCTCTGGTGCCTATTTCCCTGTCTAAATTAAATGCTTCTTTGGGGTTAATGGAATGAGGCTGCTCAGCTCCAAAGGGACCACCCCAGGTTTTGCATCACTTTGCCCACTCCTCCCGAGCTGCAGGGAATGTAGGGCTTGGGGCTGCATGGGACAGGAGAGACAGAGGGGAATCCAGGCCTCCTGACAATCACCTTTTTGCTTGCAAAAGAATTATTAAGCCGTTATGGACATCACATGTATTTTTAAGAAAAAATAAACATCCTGCATATTTACTGTCTCTCCCTGTTCGACCTTATGCAAGTCATTTTGGTTTTTTGAGTGACCATTAAGAGGGCTGTTGTGTTCTCTGCTTTATAGGCTTCTCATTTTACTTCTCTGGAGTTACTTCTTTCACGGAGATATTGTCAAGCTTATCTAATAACGGTTGTTACAAACTTCATGATTCTTAAAATACAGATCCAACAGAAAAGGGAACTGCTTAAAGAATAACAGTAGTCAATAGCACAGGTCTTGCTTTCAGTCAGTGGTAGATTTCTCAGACAGCTATCACTTCGGATTATATTTTCTGAGCCTCTGGCTACAGATGATTACTTTTAAATTAATTTTTTTTTTTTTTTTTTAGCCTGAACAGTTCAACCATTGGAAAAATAAAGGGAGAGGAACTATAGGGGAAAGAGAAAAATTCCACCCTAGGAAAAAGACAAAAAAGCTCTTTCCCATTTTAGAACAGCAAGATTTTCTAGAAGCAGCTAGAAAGTAGAAACTTGGGGTGGAAACAGACCCCAGCAAAGTGCTTTCATCAGCGCATTTTTATTTTGATTTTGCCAAATTACAATGCTTTGAAAATCAAATTTTGTGGCTGTACAGTAAAATAAGTGTGACTTAGACCTCTGCTCAGGAAAATCCCAAGTCAAGATAAACTCCGACTATACATGCTCACATACACTTCTAACTCAGCGGTTTTGTGAAGAATTTAGTAAAGATACATGGTAAAGGATGCAGGAATTAGGCATTACTTATGTACAGACATGAGGCCTTGGGAACACCTGTTTTGTACTCCATGATGGCTTGATTCCAATTCCCTACCTCGATATTTCCCTGATCCTGAGAGGGACAATGGTTTTGAGGTCATCTCCAATTCAAACTGATTTCTTCAAGCCTTCATTAACACGCACCAAATTTAGAAACAGCAGGGCTTAAGTATTTTTTAAATATCTCTGAGTACTGTACACAGAGCTAAAAAGTTAAGCCTGTCTGAATTATAACCTGCATCTCAAAGTTTATCAGCATGTTTTTAAGATTCTTAAAATTTCTCGGGCAATCTCAGGAAAGATCTTTTCTATGCTTTATGAAATATAAGTTTGAAAAACATGTACTTTTTTCTGTATGGGAACAGGCTTATGGATTTTACATTAAGGCAAACCAGAAAGCTCTCAACTCCACAGGGATTAATAACCATACAAAATAATAGACTGCCATGTGTATATTATTTACATGACATAGTACTTTCCACTGAGACTCCCATCCCAAGAAGAAAACAGAACAAGTGCAAGTGAAATATTGTAGGAAAGAACACATGGCAGCTGAAGAGTCATAATTTCTAAAGCAAGAAAGATGAAAGTTATTAATCAAAATTGCTAGTTAGTCTCTTCCGCCTTCCCCACCCACTCCAAAATACACTGGTTGATAAACTGCTAGTATGTCAGCACAGGAAAGAGGCTTTCAAATTTTGTCACCTAATAGGATATAGAAATGGATCTAGAAGAAAGTTTAAAAGGGCTTAAGCGAATCTAAGTTTCTCCAATTTACAGTTTCTTCCATCCTTCCCACATGTGGAAATTCACTTGGAAAGTTCCAGAGATATAATTTTCACTCTCCTACACATCACCTCTGATACAGCTCACAGTTCACAAGAATGCAAAGGACTAAATCCTTACCTGACATCAGGATTGCAGACAGCCCAAAACAGAGCACATCTACTTACCTTTGGGATTGCAGAAATGTGTACCCACTCACCCCACCCGGTGAGACAGAGTAGTTCAGAAGTATGTAGATGAGAAAAATGCCTTATGAAAAAAGAGTTTGCAACCTCAGCTGGGCTAGACATTTGCAACAGAGGAAAAGCGCTAGGGTTGAATTATGGTACTATGATTTTTCACTACTGTGCTACAAACTCTTAAAGCAGCCCAAAGAGGAGAAGAGAGGCTCTCTACTTAGTTTTCCTAGGACAGTAATAACATGAACAATGAAAGCCAACAGAAAGATTTTGTTTCAGGCTTTTTCTTCATGTAAGACTTTTATTCCTCTAATTCTCATATTTGCACTTCATACTCAGTCATACCAGCTTATCATCTGTTCACTTCCACTCATATACCAGTATCCATCCAATTCAAGAAATAGTAGTTTTGGCTTTTTTCTTTTTTTTTTTGACGATGGACTGACCATATTTGGTTTTGATTACTGGTCTTTGAACTTACTTTATTTAAGTGCGGTCATCTTCTGAATATATCACTCCATAAATATGTCACAGTAGGGTTTCATGTTTACTGTTTCTCAATGACTTCCAGATCAAATTTATTCAGTTTGAAACCAAAAAGATGGTACGTATGATTGGTTTTGGACTGGGGTTTGTTTTGTTTTGTTTCTTTTTAGGCATGGGGGGGGCAGGGCATGGAGACGGAAGTTGGGTTAACCAGTATAACGCTGTCAGCCATGTCTCTGGAAGTTAGGCTGGCTCATGCATCCTCTCCATCTTCAGTGACGAAGATTTTGCAACTGGGATTTCACTAACGACTCCATTTATAATCTGAGAGACAGGACAACATATTGTTTTATCCCTATAGCCCTGCTGGTGCTCCACTGGCAAAAGGATTGAAAAGTAACGACAGACTTACTCTCACAAGTGAAACATGCATATGAAAGTGGTAATACACACAGGGAACAGATCTGTTGACTAAGAACATGCCATTTTCACATAGTCACTTTTCTGACCGTAACCGCACTTTAGACTCCAGGCATGGTTCTGTTTTCCTCTGCTGTGGCACAGCAGATGTAAAGCATTTAAAAACTTTTAACAGGACCGAACCTAAGGCTAAATGACAAAACCCTGACAACATAATCCTTAAATTTACATCCCTGACATTTCAAATGTTCTGTGACAGGGTCAAAAATCTTGATAAATCAAAATTCTCACACTGAAAAAAAACCCCAAAACAACACAGAGCCATGACTCATCTAATGGTAAGAGAGGCAGATGTCTCCATGAAGTCCTGTTTTGAACCATAAAAGTTTTAAAGATGCAATTTAAAAAATACCTCAGCTTCCCAGCTGTATTTGCCACTACAATATACTGGAGGAGGTGACAATATACAGGGTTTGGCTTCTGGGAAATCTCAGCTGCCTCTCTGCTGATATGCATGTTTCTTCAGTCTTCATTCAGGGTGGAGACTCTCTCTCCTTAAAAGTGTCATGTATATATATAGAATAGAATAGAATAGAATAGAATAGAATAGAAT
>VWZZ01005045.1:343365-374386 GCA_013399095.1 Psophia crepitans
TCTTTCTTGTGGTGAGGGGCCCAAAACTGGACACAGTACTCGAGGTGCGGCCTCACCAGGGCTGAGTACAGAGGGACGATCACCTCCCTGCTCCTGCTGGCTACACTATTCCTGATACAGGCCAGGATGCCGTTGGCCTTCTTGGCCACCTGGGCACACTGCCGGCTCATGTCCAGGCGAGCATCAATCAACATCCCTTTTCCTCTACACAGCTTTCCAGCCACCCCACCCCCAGCCTGTAGCGCTGCCTGGGGTTGTTGTGGCCAAAGTGCAGGACCCGGCACTTTGCCACATTAAACCTCATCCAGTTGGCCTCTGCCCAGCGATTCAACCTGTCCAGGTATTACGTACTCTTACAAAGTGAGGTAGTGAAACATGGGACACCTGAGAAGATGACTGCACCCTGCTATAGCAGATAGTCCGAAAAGGGGCTTCTACGGGAGGATGAAATTGGCGAATGAGAAGAAAGTCCCTCTATCTGCTAAAATAAGATACAAGAGACTGTTTTAAGGGCCCACCAGCCATTTTTCTTGGCCTATCAGAATACCACTTGCACTGCAAATATCCTGGGTTAGTCTGTTTGACAGCTACTCTTTTTTAAAGGTAATATTCCCAGAATCCCATTTTACAACACACTCTGGAGACATGAAACAAATCAAACTATCCATATTTTGCAATAGTTTCTTGGCATGATCCATGCGGTAATTAAAAAAGCTTTAAAGGAAATTGCTGCCACAATTTGCAGGCTTCCTTAATCCAGCTATGGTATCTGCAGCACCTCCAGGCACCTGTCTTGTTCTCATGATACAAAATCAACAATACCATGGCAGGGCTTGAGGGGATGTCTGAAGATGATGAGAACCTAGAAAGGAATGCCAGTACGAAAACTTGGCTGGTGCTTGGCTTTTTTTTTTTTTTTTAAATTTATCTAACCGTTCTTTTACCAGGAAATATCACATGGACAAATGAAGTCGTCTTTTGCAAAGGCATCGAAGCCAACTAGCACTAAATTATTTTAACACAAAATTAATTAAAACAAAAACATTTAAACACTGTAATTCTAAACATGGCCTTCAGCTACATACAGGCCAAGATACAGCAATTGCAATGCAATAAATCAGTGTGAGATATATAATAACAAAGTAAAAACCTGATTTTTGCCAGGACAAGGGCAAAGCTCCCTTAAATATTTTGAAACTGCAGTCTTGAAATGATCAATTATCAACAGACAGCTGCATAGAGGTGGGGTTTTTTTGGTTTGTTTTTAATGAAATTTAGCCCTTCATTGCTGTACTTGGAGTTGGTAACCACCATTTGTTTGGTTCTCACTTGAATAACCCAACACGTTACTTTCTAGTTTTCAAATTCTCATCCTGACCCATTGCCCAATTTTTTCTTTCCCCTAGTACTCACGCCAAACCTTTCAATGGGAAAAGTGCACAATATCCTCCTGAACTAATTCTGCTTATCAGTTTTATGAAGATGGAAAAATCCAATGTTATATACTGTCCTATGAATACAGAATTCTATGTGTTTCTTTTGTACTGGGTACAAAACTCTCTAGCCCCTTGGGAGGAGAAATGTCACCACACCATAACACCTGAACTTGCAGTATTCAACAAGCCTTCTTTTAATGTACTTTCATTCTGAGGAGGGGCTTGAGCACGGAGGGGAAAGCATGTACAGTTAAGAGTTATCTACCTCTGGGTTTCCTGCTTATTTTACTTTTGCCTACTAGTAGCACAGTTCTCCACACTGGTTTGCTACCCATCAAAGTGCACTGAAGTATGAAATAATAAATCACCTTTCACCTTGCACTTTCCCTTCTGGAGGGCTGCAGTTTCATATCTCTACTCAGAAACATACTGCAGCTGTATAGCTGCTGTTTAACACTAATGCTTATCCACCTGGTGGTATACGCTGTCTCTGCCTTTCCACTTCTAGGGAATATGAACACAACCAAATTACCCAAAGACCAACCTGATTGGCAGCAGCCTCAGCCCATTTTTCAGACTCTCAGAGGTTCGCTCTGCATGTTGCATGGCCTTTCTGTCCAGCTCTGTGAGGTGATGCTTGTGCTGCCTGGATCCCTGTTCCCTGTAGTAAGACTGTGGTTACTCTTTGTCAGCCCTGGAGGAATCTGACAGGCTGGAGCAGGCCCGGGAAGCAGCAGCCACTGACCTCCTGCTTCTGCAAGTGGGGTGGCTGTGAAGCCCCAAGCATGCCTGGCCCCGCAGTGCCAGCTTGTTTGTGCCCAGACTGTCTTTGAAGACTACAGCCAAGATACAGAAGAGATCACCTTTCTCCCTGTATTACCTGGGGCCACCTGAGGTCTGTTGCTGTTTCCCTGGGTTTCATCACCCAGGGTGAGCAAGAGTGTTCACCAGGAAGCCCCTAGCCTGTTAGACATGCTTCACCTTACTGTGCACTGGAGCACTGGCTCAGCACAAGCCCAGGATCCTGGGCAACTTGCGCTTGTTTGCAGAGACCTTTACAAAAAGGACAGTAGAAGTCAGAGAATTAAACAGTTAAAAACAATAGCCTTCACTCAAGACTATTTAATGTTTAGTTTTTTTAAAACTCCAGCAATATGCATTCCACAAAAATAAATTTCTGATATTATTCATCTGCTGAATCTGCCTCTATCTCATTTGACGCAGCAGATAAGACATAAAGCAAGTGGCAGGCAATTTAACCTTCCTCAGCAGACAAATACTGTTTATCTTATCATGTAAATTACAAAAATAGGCCTAGAGGATTTGGCACAGGAAACCTAACACACAATATGTTAAACAATGCTTTAGGAGAAATACCAAGCAGTCTATCATCAAGACAAAGGGGTGAAGGGTTGGATGACTGGTAGTTGAACTACCAGTGTCCATTCTGAGAGTGACTAACAGAAGTTTTATTGCTGTCTTACTCTGATGTTAACTGGTAAAATATGGAAATCTGAAATCCTGAAGTTACCTGAAATCCTGACTTTTTATTTTTATTTTTTAATTTTGTCACTTGACATCTCTTCCTTTGAATAAGGGATGTGTGAATCAATTCATCACGCATGTTTTTCAACCCCCCTGACACCACTAACTTGAATAAAGAGTTATGGTTTCTAATTACAATCAAAAGAGCATACAAAAATGGGATGATCAAGATATGGATGGAGAAAAAAAAATTAGGATATAATCAGAACACAGTTGACAGCATATAAAAGGAATATAGGGAAAATAGGTCTAAAGAGGGAACGAGAACAATTTCTGTGAGAGTAGAACTGAAAAGCCATCCATATCATCCACTTATGACTGAGTCAGCATACGGCCCCTGATTAAATTCCTAAAATAACACTGACAACGCTGTACTTGTTCCTTGCACTGCTATTATGACAAACAGTCCTGGCATGAACCATGACTATGAGGCCCGTCCTGAACCCTAATCCATCTTAAACAAAGCTACAGTACACCTTGCAGGCTCTTGACACACTTACATTCTCCACCTTATTTTCCAAATCTGCTGCCTGAACATGTGAAACCTTACAAAAGGGCAGTTGCAACTTCCTCAGACATGTAGGCAACACAAAATTTTGCCATCCCATGGGTGAAGAAAGACACAGGGCAGAAATATCTCAAGGCAGCAACTAGGGCTGGATGTAGCAGTTGGGACACACAGCTAACCAAGACCAAGACCAGGCATCTCGCTCTCTTGCACAGACCTACATCATTCAATAAGGACAGGGAGCAACTCACCACTGCTATGATTTTGCTGCCTTCATGAATTTGCTTTCTAGTGCCTACCTTGCTTGAGCCTGAAGAAAGTCCTGCCATGCAGTTGCTCTTTCTAAAAAGTGAGACGTAAAGTGCTGGAAGTTGAATGTGGTTTACATTGTCTTTAGCAAACACCATCTCAGAGCAAAAAGCCTCCAAGACTATTCTGAGACCTTCAAATGTAAGAAAATCCCCTTCAGCCAATGCCAGAGAGAAAAAGGGAAAGACATGGTTTCCAGGCAAGACCCATGCTCACCAAGTGAGGGGTAACCTAAGCTTCAGTAAATGCAATTTCATTTCCTGCTACTGCTGTGAGACACCCGCAGGACAGTGGCTCTGCCTTGCAGGATTGCTGCAGCAGCTCGATTGCGACACGGAGTCGTGAAGAAGCAACCTTTGGTGCGGAGGTGTATCAACAGGTAAAACACTCCCTCCATAGAAGTTAGAGCACACTGACCAGCTGAAGTGGCCAAGAAGCTGTCATAATGTTATCAGCCAGTGTACTGTACCACACTGGGCATGTAGAGATTTGAAACCACAGACGGCTAACTTCACTTCCTGCCAGACATTTATTTTGCAATACAACAAATGAAAATAGGCCTTTGCATTGCAATTACCATATTTCATGAATCTGAGAACAAGAAAGCAAGTTGTTGACTTTATTTTTAAACTACTTTGGCTAATACTTGCATCTAAGCAGAAAGCATGATGGTCAAACCACATTACCTTGGAGTAGCAGTAGAACAGCGGAGGTCAGAGCAGCGAGGCTACTGCAAAGGGCATTTTCAGTTGTCTTGAGGTGATCCATGCCAAGCTGCAGAGGTGGGCACGCGCATGATGTACACCTCCAAGGTTTCACATTAGTCTGAAGCAAAATAAAGGCAGGCTGATGAGTGGAAAGCTTCTCCTTATATCCCTATATCTGTATAAATATTCCTTATAAAATGCAAAATGGGAAATTGAATTGCCTGTAGTCTCACGACTCCCATACACAGTAGGGTTTTGATGTGGTACTGACTTAGAGGAAACCATTGCCATAAACTCATTTCACAGATGACTAAACAAAGAGGAGATTATCATCATTTCATTTGATGTTGGTAATTAAAGGTTTTGAAAAACAAAATGAAAGACAACCCTCTCTTACAGTTTGGAGCCTAAGTAAAAGCATATATAGTTTTACAACATATGTACTTAAAACGGCAAGACTTCACCTCCTAAGCCTTTATTTCATATATAATTTATGTAGATATATGGTACTGTGGGGTTTTTGGTATAGCTAATGTTTGGGCAGAGAGGTCTTTGAATGTAGTAAAACAAAAGTAAACAAAACGGACACCATGTGCAAAATCCAGAGTCCATGCTGTCTTAACCCCTTAGTCCTGTCCCCCCCCTCCCCCCCCCGCAATTTAATGATACAAGTACACCCAATACAGTACACTGATGGAGCCATATAAAAAAAGATTCCACATGCTTAAGAGGCAGGGGCGGCATGTGAAATGAAAAAGTAATATTGTCTACTTTTCCATAGCTTGTAAATTGTCTAAGTAATTATTATATGTATTTATTTTATTAAAAGGAGAGCCATTTTTGTTTTGATTTCTTTGCTCTGATCCAACTTATTACTGCTGTCTTTGAAACTCCACAGACACTGCATTTCTTTTACTGACTGGCCATTTCTGAAATAGTACCACTATCAGGTAGATCAGATTGTTGGCAAAAGCTTTGGCACCAAAGAGACTCAACAAATAAATTTCATCACGCTGACCCTGTACTAAACAGCAACTTTATGTGGATAACCTCATGGGAATGGAAGTTGAGAAAGAGCTATTTCAAGGCCGCCAATAACTTAATCTCTGTTCAGTTCATAATGCAAAGCCATTTCTGTTTCCTTTGCTCACAGTGCTAAAGAGTTTTTAGGATACTGTAATCCTCATAAGGTGGGGAGGGCAATGTGGGGGGTAGGGGTTTGCGGGAGGGAGAGGAGATCCCACTGAAATTATGCCCCATTTAAAAAAAAAAAAAAAGGAAAAATAAATAAAAAGCCAAGTTTTTCATCTTGGTAATTCTCAGCCTCAGTTACGTGAGTGCAAAAAGTAACTTTTATTTGAAGAACTAACACTCACTTCTTTGTTAAGAAAACTTAGGGCACCACCCAGCAGACATGAAGGCTCCTATGTTATCAGCAAACTATTTCCTGGGTATATGTTCACCCTTTCCATGCAGCTTGCTTATTTTTTCAGCCAAAAAAGAAAGAAAAAAAAAAAAAAGGCAGTGCAAACAAATTCTGTAACACTGCTGAATGATCTGTGTTTTGCTGCAAAAACTACTACATTGATGTAATGGAAATTTCATAGGTGTCCAACTTTGCAGAAACAGAATTGGAAAGGTGCCAAGGGGAACCCTAGTGGAGCCCCGCATGGTCTTTCCAAGGTGAAAGGGCTCTGCACAGTGCTGCTGCCTGCCATCATCTGAGAACAGGCCTCGTAAGAGGCAGGGACAACGTGCGTAGCTGAGCAAAATAACTCAGATGGAAGAACATGAACCCCCACTCCCCTGTTAATGGTTAACCTAACCCCTTACCCACAAACACACCACCAGTTACTCTGCAAATTTAGAATTGCAAGCTTGAGTTCTGCACAGGAATAAGCTTGAATGATTATGCTCTCTGCCTATCTGCCTTTCTTCCCAGTTTTGAACCTGTCTGATGGTTTGAACTATGTTCAAACAGGGATGGCAGAAGGTAGGAGTTGCAAAGTTATCAGGCTCCCATAAATGTCCAGAAAGCTAAGGATGGAAGGAGAGCAGGAGGAGAGTCTGGTCATGCCTCCCCAGCAAGGACTCCCACAGCAGCTGCCAGCGATTCTTTCCTACATGCCCTTCTGCATCCAAAAGTTTCCAACCAAAGGACCCTGCAGTACCTGTTGTCATGCACCCAACTGGGAAAGTCGCAAAGATGCTGAAGAGATGGGGGAAAGAAAGGGAGATACACAGGGCTCAGCTCTGCAGCGTGTGCAAAAGAAATAGGAGATACTGTGGGAGAGCCCATCAGGAGCACAGAGGAAGGGAGGCAGGTTATTGATGTGGGCAGCTAGGGCAAAACACAGCTGTCCTTAGTGCCACAGTTTACAGAACAAATTGTCCTCTTACTGGTTCCCCTTTCTCCCCCAAGAAACATTTTTGTATGAGCAGGAATGGTGGAAAAGGAAGATTATACAACATCCAAAATCAATAGCAGTCATCACATGTAGGAAAGTATTCCTTTCTGCAATCCTGGGAATCACCTCAAGTAACAAAACAGACAGGGATATGGCAAAAATGTAAAGCCTGAAGAACAGAGACGTTTGGCCCTGTAATAACGCTACATGTGGCAGGATGAAGCAGGCTTCACTACCCAGCGTGGCTGTGTAATGCTTGTCAGAGGGCTGCAATGCTTGGGGAGCTTCTGCCCCTCCAGCCCCAAAATCGTGGATCACTACTGTCTCCACAGCACTATCTAGCAGCATAACCCAGCAGCTTGCAGTAAACTCCTCTCTACATTCCTGCACGTGAATCTCATTGTTTCCCAGGAAAGTGAAGTGGAAGCCCAGCATCCACCCGCAGCAAGACACTGCAGTCACCTCTGCTGACTTCAGATTCAGCCCGGTGGAGCAACAGAGCCAAACCTCCGTGGAGGAGCCAGGCTTCAGGCGTCCGTGAGCTGTGCAGACTTCTGCAGGCTCACAGCTACAGAACGGCATGAAAAGTAATAGTAATATAAAAAACAGGTGGTGTACAACTTTTTCAGTTGTGCTGTTTTGCCTTTGGGGGGAGGGGGAGTATTGAGAAAGATGAAGATGACCTCTATCCTCCTGCTACTGTGACTAAATCTCCAGTACTAACTTTTGACTTCTTTTCAAATACAAGCACCTTCTCATGAACCTGCCCTTGGAAATCAGCCGTAACAAATGTTACCGTTTATGTCAAGTTACAGTACAGTGTATAGAGTATGTTAGTTTCTATAGGACTGGAAGAAGAGATGAAGTAGTCTTATGAGAGGAAGCTTTTTTTTTTTTTTTAATAAGAGGTTTAGTCTATGGATTTCACAGATTTAACTAGCAGCAGCCAGCCATGGCCTTGCTATTTCATCAAGCCAGAGCTTTAAGCACACCTTTGCATTTCACCAAGCTTTGTCCTTGAGAAAGCCAGGTGTCCATAGCCAGTGTATCCAGACACTTAACCAGATACCCAGTCCAAGTGCAAGAAAAACAAAGGGCTGTTGTGACGGGATAAACGCTAACGAAGAGAGCCAGCATTTGCAGTTTCACTCTCTCCGTTCATTGCCCTGGTAAGGTATCTAGCAGCCTACAAACGGAGCCCAAAATTTAAGAGAACCTGCAAACGCCAAGTTAGCTTTACTTGCAAAAGAAGAGCCCAGGCATCTTGCCATGGTAAAGTAAAGTAGCAGAACAAAACAAAAAGAGAGTTTAAAAGTTTATCTTCTAGAAGCCTTTTGCCCCCTCAACAATGCCTTTGTATTTCAGGGCCTTTTTAAGCTGGCCTTGTCAGGCTAGAAAGACCTCTGCACAGTCATGAAAATACTCTCTTATAAGACCCTGAGATATGATAAGGGCACAAATCCCAGGTTTTAAAGAAACAATGACAGCAAAAGACCAAACAAGTGAAAGAACAGAAGATTGGGATCAGAAGATGAGCTATGAAGTAAAATTGCAATGGTTTACATTTTTTAAATATCAGGAAAAACATTCAATAGCAAGAATGATTTTTCAAGTTGGGTTTTTCTTTTCTAGCACCCCCACCTCTCCAAGAGAGGGTTTTTTTCTTTTTCACTTTGGCTGCTCCAGGCAAGGCTTTTTCCCCTCAACTGTTTACTCTCTCACTCAGTCTTCAGTAAAATGTCAGCAAACAATTGTCATTTGGTATCTGTAAAAGATAATGCAGGTGGAAAGGGGAATACTGAAATCCAACACCTCCCTGTAAAAACCTACTGTACTATCAACACCAGATAAACTTCCTGTTCTCTGCTAGAAACCTAACCTTGTAAACACACTTACTAGGATCATGGTAAGGAAACACCTATCCACCTTGTTTGGGTAAGTTATCAGCAGGTCTTCCTCTCAGAAGACAGAAGTTTTCTGGACAGTAAATACCTGACCCAACTTTGCAATGGTACCTTGAGAAAGCTTTTCTCTGGATCTCAGTAAGAAATTGGTGAGGTTGCAAGACAGTTGTAACAGGTCCTGCTCTGAAGTGCTGGGCAGAAAGCAGCAGTAAGGTCAGTAAGGTGTGTTCACCTTGAAACAAGGAATTTGAAAGAAATCACCTTTACTTAGCTTTCTCAGCACATGATGTACTCAAGCTTTCATCTTGTCTTTTCCGTTTGGAAATACATTATCATCAGAACTACATTTTAGATTCTAGGGCTTTGAGGTGAATGTGTTGTTTACAAGATAATTTAAGAATAAACTGAGGAACCACTCCTAGTGATTAAAACCTAGGTAAAATTCAAACCCGGTAAAAAGCAAAATACTATCATGCTGTATTTTTGCAGTGCATGCTTATATTTTAGTTAAGTAGTTAAGTAAGCTCTTAGTCATGTACTTTTTTTGTTTTGTTTTGATACTGAATCTGCAAATTCCCTGAAAAGAAAGGAGGTGCTCTTGAAGCAAATTTTGGTAATCAAACCCAGCTCAAACAGCTCTTGTTTGTGTAAATATGGTACTTCCACAGATGCAGTGTCAACAGCACTTCACAAACATCTCATAAGTGTTAGACTAAATCTTAGCAATATTTTTTTAAAAGGACCTCTTGGAATTTTGTTGAGGAAAGAATTATCTTTGAAAGAATGTTTTTAAAATTTACCTCAATCATATGAATAGTCCCATGGAAGCCACAGGAACCACCTGCATCAGCAAGAAAAGCAAGATTTGGCCCTCAACGACTCAACTAAACTGCATGCTGTCAACCTAAGTTCTACATGTAATTCAAGTTGGGCACTACTGCTGTGTTGTTTCAACAGAGGCTGCTTTACATCTCAGAAACGTCTGGACCACAACAATGTCACTATTAGACGACAACTGCTTTTTACATGCTTTAGAACCTTTCAGGGGGGAAACTGTTGTAAAAAAACCAACTTCTCTTTTCTCTTCTTTCTGTTCTAAGCTTCAAATTGAATTGGGGTCCCACTAATTAAAGATAGAGCTTTGAGGTGTACAACTTAAATATGATAAACAACCAACAGAAAATTGAAGGTCTACTGCTACAGCACTGCCAAGTCTGTAAAATCATGAATCACAACATCCACATAAAATCCCCCAAACTGTTTTCTGAAATATAAAACAGCTCCAATAATCTTTTCACCTTTCATAAACATATATGTGGGTCAGAGTTTAAAGAGCTAGAGTCAGTCTGTGCAAATCTGCAAGTAATATAGGTGTTTGACAAGAAACATTGAAATGTCCCTTGATGGAGTTTCCCCTGGCCTGTTCCACTTGCACAAATATTCTACCTGGTACCTCTTTTCCACCTCCCAGGCACATTCTTTACATAGTATGACCACACCTGCTTTATTTTTCTGTTACTCTAGGTATCACTTTGACTGAATGAGGAAGACAACACATCTTAATATTCTTTAACTATAATGGGGTGCAATAACATTCTTTAACCGAGAAGAAATTATAACAAATATTTATCAAGCTCCTGCTTTACTCCCACACCTTTCCCTCACCACCTATTAAGTACAAGCTCTGTTGGGGAGCTCCTGCAAAATGCAGTGAAAGTGATGGAGACAGTACTGCCATATACACGTTTCTCCCTCTTCTGCCCCTGAGACCAGGAGGAAAACTTGGAGCAAGGAAGACTTACTCTCGGTGGAGGAGGATCAGGTTAGGGACTACTTAACCTGGGCATACAGAAGTCCACAGGGCCTGAAAGGTTGCACCCATGAGTGTGGAGGGAGCTGGCCAATACCATTGCAAGGGCACTCTCAATTATCTTTTAATATTCATGGAAACTGGGAGAGGTTCCTGAGGACTGGAAGAGAGTAAGTGTCATTCCTATCCCACAGAATGCTAAAGACTGGTCAGCGTCACCTCAGTCCCTGGAAAAGTGATGGAGAAAATCCTCCTGGAAAGCATTCCAAACACATGAAAGACAAGAAAGTGATTGCAAGTAGTCAGCATGGATTTTTTTAAAGGGAAAATCATGCTTGATCAGCCTTCTACAGCCTTCTATAATGAGGTGCTGTATTGGGTCTGGCTGAATTAGAGCTTATTTTCCCCACAACAGTCCTCATAGCGCTGTGTATCGCTAGCGAGCAAAGTGTTGATAACACACCAGGGCTTTGGCTACTGCTGAGCAGTGCTCACAGAACATCAAGGCTGTCTCTCCAACATTTCACTCCTCCTCACCTGTAGGCTGGGCAAGATCTTGGGAGGAGAAGCAGCCGGGACAGCTGACCCAAACTGACCAAAGGAATATTCCATACCATATGATGTCTGCTCAGCAATAAAAGCTAAGAGAAAGGAAGAGGAAGAGGGGACATTTGTTATTTACAATATTTGTCTTGCAGAGCAACCACCACATGGACTGAAGCCCTGCTTCCTGGGAAGTGGACAGACATTACCTGCTGATGGGAAGAGAGACTTGTGTGCAACTTGTGCTTTTGCTTTATAAAACTACCTTTAACTTGACCCATGAGGGGTTTTTCCATCTTATTTTTCTCCCCTCCCTGTCTTGCTGAGGGGAATTGTAGAGCAGCCTGGTGGACACCTGGTGTCCAGCCAAGGTCAACACACCACAGTTGCTCAGTTTAGTGGATGAGGGGGGAGCAGTGGATGTTGTCTGCCTAGACTGCAGTAAAGCATTTGACAGTCTCTCCTATAATAAAGCTGACAAAATACAGGTTATATAAGTGGACAGTGAGGTGGATTAAAAACCAGCTTAATGGTTAGGCCCAAAGGGTTGTGATTAGTGGCACAAAGTCCACTTGGAGACAGGTCACTAGTGGCGTATCTCAGGGTTAATACTGTTCAACATCATCATTAATGACCTAGAGACTGGGACACAGTGCACCCTCAGCAAGTTCACAGAAGATACGAAAGTGGAAGGAGTGGTTGACACATCAGATGGTTGTGTTGCCATTCTCAGAAGGACCTCAACAGGCTGGAGAGGTTGGCCGAGAGGAATCTTAGGAAGTTTAGGAAGGGAAAATGCTGAAAAGTCCTACATTAGAGAAGTAACTGCAGGAACCTGTACACCCTGGAGGAGGGCTGACTGGAAAGCAGCTTGGCTGAGAAGGACCTTGGGGTCCTGGTGGATGATAAGTTGTCCATACAGGCTAGTGCAACGTTGCAGCAGAAGTGGCCAAGTGCATCTTGGGCTACGTTAGGAAAAGCATCACCAGCAAATCCAGAAAAGTGATTCCTTCCCTCTGCTCAGCACTGGTGAGACCTCATCTGGAGTGCTGGATCCAGTTCTGGGCTCCACAGTATACAAGAGAGATGGACATACTGGAGAGAGTTTGGCCCACTAAGATGGCTAAAACACTGGAGCATCTCTCTCATGAGAAGAGTTGAGAGAGCTGGGACAGTGCAGCCTGGAGAACAGAAGGCTCAGGAAGATCTTATCATTGTATATAAATACCTGAAGGGAGAGCACAAAGAAGACAGAGCTAGGCTTCTTTTCACCAGTGCCCAGTGACAGGACCGCATGCAATGAGCACAAACTGAAACACAGTCTGAACATCAGGAAACACAATTTTACTGTGAGGCTGACCAAGCACTGGCACTGGTTACCCAGCAAAGTAGTGGAGCCTAGATCTGTGGAGACATTCAAAACCTGTCTGGACACAGTCTGAGTAACTTGATCTAAGTGACCCTGCTTGAGGAGGTGGGTCGGACCAGATGATCTCAAGAGGTCTCTGCCTCAGCAATTCTGCCTTGCTCTCCTCTTACAGGACATAAGGAGGGGAACATAAGGTAGAAAGCAGTTTCTTGAACCATCATGTCTAGTACCCCCCACTCTCAGAGGTACATTAACTAACCTTTGTAGCTCCACCTTCTCTCCCACTGAAGACTGAATGCTATAATAGTTGGAAAACTTGACAATTTCCTGCCTAAATTTATCCTAAGTCAATAATGATACATTCTCTGGCCTATCTCAGCGGTTCTTTATTTTCCACTTCATTTAGCTACTGCATACATTTTTAGTAATTTCTGCTTAGTTTTCTGGTTTCAGACTGGAAAAAGACATCTTTTTTTCCTGCACTTGTTCTGGTTTTGAAGCCATCGCTCTCAAACATGGTGGAAAGCTTTACAGTTGTTTACATAGTTTCACAACCAGGACAAAACTAGCACGTGCTGTATGGCACTGTACGTCACTGCTTCTTCTAGAAATGCTTCTTTCAGTGAACACAGACCTTGCACTTTCCTGTTCGTAACTGCATTACCAGTGATGCCTCATAGTCAGCCTGTCAGTTTGGGACCCTTGGATCCTACCCTCCTTTTTTTTTGCATGACTTTGCACTATGAGATCCTCCTTTTTTTTTTTTTTTTTTCCTAGAAAACCAGTAATGAAATCTGTAACATTAGTATAGAAGGATCTAACATCTTTAACTCAACAGACTCAGGGCTGCCTTTCCCTCCATATTCCCTTCATCAAAACTTAGCTTTTTCCCCTTTATCAAAATCCATGTCAGCAATTTCAAAAATGGGTGGTACAAAAATCTGAATTCACAAAAATCTGAATACCCAGTATTCTGGACTGCTGAAGGCAATGCAATTATGTCCAGAGTGTGCATGTGCATATGTTCAGGCTTTGCTATTTAAAAGAAAACAGCTCCCTCTTCTCCATGAAAGGATAAGAAATTCTCCCTGAATTCAAAATGACCCTGCAGGTGACAGCTTTAAAAACCAACCAGTCAAACAAGCTAAGATGCTACTTTTATAGCTGGATTTCTTCAGACAGCTTTTTAAGAGATCCCAGAGGCAAAGCAACTGAGTAATATATATGCAGTCAGAGGCAGATAGTGCATATCTGTTGATAAAGCAGCATTGCAAGAGAAGAACAAGAATTTAAAACGTCTTTCAAAATATCAAGTTGTTAAAAGCCCTGAGGAAAAGTTTAAAAAAAAAACAACAAAAAAAAAACCCACCAAACAAAAACCAACCCAAATCCTTATTGTAAAGGTCATAGGCAAAACTTAGTAATTCTTGCTTTTCAACAATCTTCTTTATAAGGTATCAATTCTGAGACATGCTATACCAAAGAAATAATATGTTAAATATTTGCACGGTTTCCTGAATTTTTTACATACCAAGCCAGCTACTACTTTTAGGCAAAAATTACAATGCATTTTACACACTATGTCTTTTGATATTATTTATCTGGAACATGGACAGAACTTCATTCTGCATTTTATATTATCATAACTGTTGTCAAGTACTTACAAATCATAAGAACAAAACAAATCCACCTCTCCACAAAAAAAAAAGGAGTTATGGCACACATATTTCAATGTCACACTGCAGATTATTATGTAAAATCCATTGCAATCCATAGAAGCTAATATTAACAAAAATGTGTTTTATTAAAAGAACTTGACAAAATGACAATGCGAATGATGTCTTATTGTATTGGTCATCTTGAGTAAATGAAGTCAGCAAATAAAAACACTACAGTATTTATATAGCAGGTGGTAAGCAGAACGCAACCAGAGGCATTTACACTCAGGAATGGGGTTACAATAGCAAAGAAGTGCAGCACTTGGTTTCAGTTTGATATATGCATTTTTCCCCGATTTGTTTTAGAAGTATCATGTAATGATAAATATGTAAGGAAAAAATCTTTTATGATGTGTTTAGCTGTAAGTTTGGTGTTTGAATCCATTCAGAGACAACTATATCCCTTGTTTCAGGTCCCTTGTTTCAATACTTCTTGCAAGGGGAGCACAGTTAGTCACTGCAAAGTTGATAGAATGGAATGGAATCATTAAGGTTGGAAGAGACCTCAAGGATCATCTAGTCCAACCGACCCCCCCCCACACCTATTAACCACTAAACAATGTCCTTCAGTGCTGCATCTAACCTTTCCTTAAATACCCACAGGGACGGTGACTCCACCACCTCCCTGGGCAACCTGTTCCAATGCCCAACCACCGATATTCCTTTTCCTCCTAATAAATTATATAAAATGACATAATTCCCAGAAATACCACCTAAGGAAAGGGATAGCTGCAGGAAAGACCTGCTTGGTACTTTTGATGCCTCTTAGTATTGCAGAATTTGCCTTTTTGAACAGGTCAGAATCTCTATATTCAAAATAGTATTATGTAGGTCGCTTTCAAAACCCCTTTTTTGTATTATTAGCATAAGATATTACAGGTTGGAAGTCTGGAGAAACAGAGCTACTGACAAATGTTTCAGTGTAACACATTTTAATGGGAAAAATGGAACAAGTTCATTGAAGTTGAAACACACTGTGGGAACGCACAAGTTCTCATGTGATTTTCTCAGAAAAAAACAGCGTTGAAGTCTTAGTGTGAAACCAGGAGGAATAGGGAAAGCCAACAGCTCACAGGTGGTTACAGTGCTCGCGGGGGATGCGAGACCTGGCTTCAGAGCTCCCTTTACAGATAGTTGCTCACATCCTACATAAGACTTTTAAGATCAGGCTATACTGGGTGCATTTGCTCTCACTGCAACTGACCCACTTCACAGGGAAAAAATAAAAAATAAAATTATTAAGTTCCATAGAAGACCTCACATAGCTGCAGTGAGGAGCCTGGGGAAGATGTACCTTGGAAGAACCTTTGTGAGGCTGCTGAAAGATAGCACGGAACTGGATATGTGCCCCAAGCACAGGGGTGTTGGCTGGTCTGCGTGTTTGTGCTAGTGCACAAGTACACCCACAATCTCTTTGCAAGATGGAAAACTTTTAAAGTTCTTTCCCATCCCATCCATCGTCCCCTCCACCACGCAACAGGAACGTTTCTGATTACATTAAAAGTTCTCCAGAACAGAAAACGTTTGCTACCCAGCTCTCAATATTACTTTTCTTTTACAACTAATACAGCCATTGCTGAAAACTATTGTCTGTACGCAGTTCCTACTCCTATGTCTAGCCTCAATGCAACCTGCAGTACTACATTCCTACGGACAGTTTTTGTGAGCAGTGGCCAGAGGAATGGGGCCCAATGTGCACATTTTGTATGCGCAGTCAGAAACTTGCAATAAGCACATTTTGCAAATAAAAATAATCAAATATCATTACCCAAAGTGGGTAATTTGTGATAAAAATGATAAAAACTCACTCCTTACTCCTCCTTCACCGTTAAGTATTCTTTATGTTGCAAAGAACTGCCCTGTATTTCTTTCCATGTTGTTCTGATCATCCTTGCCCCAAAAAAGAATTTAAATAGCAGCTCCTCATTGCTTGCTGCTGCTATTACATCAGAAAAATGTATACTCTGACTCTTTTCATATAGCTCAGCAGACAGAAATACTGAAAAAACCTCTTTACAAGGAGCAATCTTATGTTGGCAGAAAAATTGACAAGATGACCTAATAGGTCTTTTCCATCTCTAATTTCTCTGAGTCTACTACTCCTGTGGGAAAAAATAACTTGTCAGCAAACTTATTATAGAAGAAAATATCACAGTAAAAATAGTTTCAGAAAATTGTCCACCAATTCCTTGATGTAAGATATGAATATATTTATTCTTGTGACAGTTGCTTATTCCTAACTGAGAAAAACAAGTTCCGAGATTCTGTACAGCAGTCAAAAATCTCAAGTAGCAGTGGAAACCAAACAAGAAAGTTACTAAGCAGTTCTCAAATACGTGAGAAGTTAAAGAGGTTCAATCAAGTCTCTTTTTATTTACCTGCAAAGTACAATTTTTATGCCTTCTTGAAAAATAGATGTATTCTGTAGAAATATGGAATTTAAAGACTAAAGAAAGAATACCAGTTTTCTGCAATTCTCACATGCACCACCTTTTTTTTTTTTAAATAGGTTAGGGTCAGCCTAGTGCCACCACCAATAATTCTGTTTTCCTCAATTCGGACAAATTTTAAAAGGCAAAACAGCCATACAGTAGGAAATATCTAAAAAGATGTCTTTGTTTCAGAGAAACTTTTAATCAGGAACCTGTATCTAGCAATGCAAAAGGCCCACAAAAGGGTTTCCAAAGCCGGGTTCTGCCACTAACACTCCTCTCACCAACAGTTACATTCAGTACTTTACTTATTTACATGAGGATAATGAAGACAAGAACAACAAATACACATCTAAGAATCTACTAAGTACATTTCATTTATTAAATAAAGGAATTAGAGAGGCAAGGCAGAGGAGATCTGATGTTAATTAACAAGGTACTTATATCTTGTCTGTTTTAACAAAGCTTTTACTGAAAAAAAAAATCTTACCTATTCTGACTCTATCAATGAAAAATACTATTTTCTTCACTGATTAATTCCTGAAAAACTCTATGAACTATTAAGTTTGTGGTTTGGTTCAAAATAGGGCTGTGGTTCTCACATGCTTCATTCTCAAATTACCAGGTACAATTGGCTGAAATGGCAGCAGATGTCTTAAAATATTTACAGCATAGCAGCACTTAAAAAAGATGTCCAGTTACTTTACTGGAGGAAACTAGAGCTCCTGCATATTTAGGGTACAAAAAGAAATTTTTTAAAAGATAATGCTGAAAAAATTTGGAATTTATTTTGGTTGCACATTACTATACATGGGGAATAGTGGCACAAAATTTTTCCTTGGTGAGAAAGAACAATAAAGAACTGGAGCCTTGAGATACCATAGTTTGAAACTCAGACACCACCTCTCCTTATGTTTTAGGAAAATGTGGATACAGATCTATAACTCAAATCTGGAACCACATCTGATTTATAGCACACAGGATTACATCTAACACTGCCCACAATCACAACAATCCTTGGACATTATTGCTGATGAAACAAAATACCTTCAGGGAAGCACATGTTGACCATTCTTTTAATTTTTCCAACTTGGTATCCTTCCACAATCTCACCTTCCCCAGTTTTTTCCATCCCACTCTCCTGTCTCCACAAGATCTGAATCTCTATTTCTGTATGGCAGCAAAAGCAACAGTGTCTGTCTCAGTCCGTCTTAATTATGGCCCTAATTATGTATTATAATCTCTAATCAAGTTATATTCCCTAACAGAAAATAAACTCTGATTTTGTATAATGCAGCCATTGATAAGTGCAGTCTATCAGATCTTGTGGACAAGTGAAGTCCTGTCATGTCAGCAGTGGTCTGAGAAGTGAATATTTTTCCTGCATTATTTTTTTTTGGGGGGGGGGGGGTGTTACTTTTTTGTTTGTTTGGGGTTTTGTTTTGCTTTGCTTTTTAGCATTCTGAAGTTTCCATCTAGATTCTACTCAACTGAATACATGCAGAAGATAATGAAATATGGTACTGTCTGCTAATGCGATTAATTTTCCATAAATGGTTATTGGAGAGCTGTATTTCATTACTATAAGATCCTATCTGTGTTTATCCCATTACTGGGGGATTACCATAGCAGTGTATCAAAGATAAAACAGTCATGAGCAGCTTCTAAAACTCTTACGTTAGTTACAGGAATCTGTTACAGAAACTGTAATATATTCCATTATGTACCTGACAGGTAAGTTTCTTTGTTTTCAGTTAGGTGTGATTACAATGGGTAGTATGTCAAATTAAAATCATCGTTACAGTAATATATGAGCATTTGCAGTCAGAATCACCAAACCACATAACTCAAAACTGTGAGATGATAGGAGATGGACTCTCCATAACTAGCTCAGTAAAATTCACACGTATGTTTTTAGCAGTATAATGTGACCTATGCTAGATTTGTGAAGATTTCAGAGGAGTCATTACATGTGGGATATGTTAAACTATCAGCCAGTTTGTTCTGTAAAAAATCCCTTTTGTTTTTACATATGCAATAATTACTGTGAAAGTATATCCCTTTGAAAAGGTAATCGTCTTGGGTATTATACTATTATTTTTGGCACTTTATTTTTGTTTTAAAGTAAATTATAGAGCAAGCATTCCACATTTTTTCCTGTTTAAATAAGTCATGTCTTTTGCACTTACGTAGGATCCAAAACTATTAACCAAGGGAGGGGCGAGGAGGGGGAAAGCAGCAATGGCTGGTTTTAAGCACAAAGCCCAAGATTCCAGCGCGACTTCTCTTCTTCCTTTTTTTTTTTTTTAACTTAAAACGTCAAAAATATTATATGCATTTGCAGATGCAAATATGGGTTGAGGTATTGTTTCAGAAAAGAAAACAAGTGCAAACTTCAGCCCAGAACTGGAACTGAATTAACTTGAAATTATACTTCTGGAAACAATACACGTGGCTGGAAACACACCGGATCTGCATCTATGGGGAGTGGCCACCTCGTCCAGGTCTGCAAGTCCACCTATTGCTGCTCCTAAAGGCAACAGACAGGATGACAATTGCAGATTTTGTTCATGTCTTCAAAAGGGCATCATGTAAAGAGATAAAGGCTCAGTTAGAGAGTAGGTGGCTGTATTAAGACAAAAATGTCTTTCTCGGGTAACTCAAGGGTTTTCTTAATCTGCAGATTTCTCTTAGCAGTCAGTGGAAAATCGCCTTAAGTTCAGGAGTTAAGTTCCTTAACGTGGATTGTATATCTATGATCTAGTGTCTCTACCGGGGAAAAAGGAAAAAAACCTGAAACCAATTCCACAAACAAACAAAAAAACCAACCCAACAACTCAGCATGGGATGAGAAAATGAAGAAAACAGGTAAACTTTCTTCTGCAAAACACAGAAAAAGACAAACCCTAACACATGGAATGATATGCCTCACCATGGCGTAGCTGATTTCTTTTCCTTACATTGCCTTCAATACTAGCAAAATATATAAAATAATTAAAAAAAGTAAAAATTAAGTTATGTATTTAAAGTAGTAAGAGGTGGAGTCCAGAAATTTATGGGAGTCACTAATAATGTGCATTCCTGCTCAGATGTAATAGAATTTTTGTAATTTACAGTACTTCTGGCATCACCACTTGTGAGTTATAGATCTTTACACCTCTGCTGTTGGGAATTAAATATTAAACTATTGCCTACAGTTACTGTTCCAGATCTACAAATATTTTTCCCACCTTGTCAGAACCTCACAAGGAGTTAGTTAAATCAGGCCACAAAGAGACCTCACTAGCCACTGATGCTAATAGAAAAATCATTAGGACTAGATCTCCTGTTACAGAGGACGAAATTTTTTCTTTTTCTGTTTTTCAGTGCCATAGACTGTCTTCCAGTGATTGATCAATCTATTGCAGCCCTACACCTTTGAGCAAGGATTTCAGCACGTTGCATTGGGAAAGCACATCTCTGCACACAGGAATAAAGCCTTCTTGCCACAGACAGGCCCATACATACGCTGCTGTACTAATTGCAAACTCCAGAGAAAAAGCTAGGGGTACTGTATATCCCCAGATCCACCAGAAGTAAATTGGTCTACAACTAGTGATGCTCAAAGCTGCACTCATCTCTTTGTTGAGTTCACTTTATATTAGACAGAATAATTTTTAACATGTCGTCTCTGACATCACCGAACTACTTCAAATGTGGGAGATAAAACAAGTGTCTATTTTGCATTCTGGTGATTTCAAGACAGGACAATCTACAAAAAAGTTGTGGCGGCCTGCGCATGCATGTGTTGGGAGTGGTAGGCCAACTCTTTATTTTCTTCTGTATTTTCTTCTTGAAACACTACCTTTTGTCCATAGCCAGTATTGTTTCAGGAGTGATTTTAATATGTTAAAGATGGGCTTGCAAGAAATGCTCTCGCCACTTCTTAATTATTTCCACTGGATTTCAAAGCAGTCATGATGCAATTTACAAGAAAAAACCCGACTTCTATAACTATTTGAGAAAGTTTTATCTATTGCATCATGAACATTTGGAAGTTCAGCTGTATAAGCTGGTGATTTTTACTTTCCCAATGAACAGAATAATTAGGAAGAAAATTGAAAGTTATATCTGATGGAGTGTCACAACATTAGTGTCAAAACGAGAACCAACCAAAAATCCGAACAAAAAAATAAAGGGACAGAAAGCTCTAAGGTACCATCCAGGTGAAAGTCTGCACTATTTGCAGAAGAGTGACTCGTGCTGTACTGAAACACGTAATCATTGCATAACACAGGTTGATTAATATCACATTGCTGACTCAGAGTACATGTCTATCAGCTTATTAGAGACCTACTGTGCAACACTGTCTTTTCCAATAAAGGAGGAAGAGCCAAAAAAGCACATGACTTAAGACATGCAGAAGTTAAATGCAATACAATGTGGAATAATTAAAAATAAGTTTTGAAGAATAAAGTCAGTAATTAAGATGCACAAGAACAAAATGGGAGCAGTGAATGAAAAGGACCATGTGAAGTGAAGGGAGGATATACTCTATCCCTTGAGTGGAGCCCGATGCAGTCACAGTCCAGAGCAGGGGGCCAGGATGCTTCGGTGAGCGGAATTGGTAGGGTTGGGTGTAGGGTTCCTGCTGGCCAGTGGAAGGGAAGTTGAGGAGAGGACTCTACCCTGCACTTACACTCCCAGCTCTTGTTGCTGCTCTTAGGTGCTCTGGCCCCTCCAGGATTTTTGGATCCGCACGCTAACTGTTAATTTCCTGCTAGCTCCCAGAAGGTTACACGACTTTTCCTCCCTTGTTCGTTCTTGCAAACATTTCCAGCCTCTTCAGTTCTGCTTCACCTTCCACACTATTGGAGGGGCTACAGTTGCTTCAGAGCACGTTCCTTATCTCTGACCCATTTATTTGCAATATTTGTAATCTCTACCCTCTCGACCACAGCACGTGGACTTTTTCCTAGTTCACAGGTCAGAGTCTGTTCTGTGATTGAGAAGATATGGTTTGCATAGATTGCAGTGCTGTTACAAAGAAATGCAAAGTGCTAACGATGCCAATAGCTAACATGATGACATGCTTGTATATTGAAACCAAAGGCTTGTATTGAAGCCCAAAATCTAGCTGAAAGGAAACTGATTTGGAAAAATAAAGCTATGAAGAGCGTAGAGCAAGATCTCTTCTCAGCCAGCTGGCCTGAGGCTGGGAAGAAAACATAGGTGTACACATAAATTAGAGTTTTAATTTATAATAAACACAAATATGACTACTTTAGGACATATCAAAGGCCGCTGTTCTGACAGTGTACAGTTGAGACTGTACATAATCAGATTTTCAGAGCTCATCTGATAATGGCCAAACTGTTACCATCAACCTGGCAGAGAGGAGGAGCAGGGAGGAAATCAGTGACTTCATTGGAAATAATGCTGGGCCAGTAACAGACATCACTGAAAGCTCTGATGTTAGTACAGAGCATTTAAGTGACAGTTAAGCACTGTGCTGAAATAAAATTATACTATACAAGGTGTCAGTTAAGGAAGACAGACCACAACTAAAGCTGGAAAACCTAGAGAAAAGTCAGGGACAAGGAGTGAATAACTTATTCAGTGAAAAATTAAGTCAAATAAACATAATAGTTCCATCTGGAAATACTTTTTTTTGGGTGTGGTTCATAAAACCAAAGAAAAGTTTGCAGGCTTCCTTTCTATCCGATGTTCTAATGATTTGAAGGCACTTAAATACTTCAAAATCTTTGCTAAGATGTAAAAACTTAGAAATTGCAAGTGCAAACATTTTTTTTAGAAAATTATTTAGGAATTATTTAAAATACCCCTAAAAGCTCTTTATTGATTTTGGACATTACACAAAATGTCAAAAATTAAAAGTGAGAGTATCATACATAAAAGAAGTTGAAAGCCACTAAAATTGAGGGGAGGGTGGGGGTGGTGGGCTGCATAATATTCAAAAAGAGAAGTCAAGACAGCACCAAAATCTCTTGGACTACAATATAGAACTTCTACATTGTTTTCTGTTTGGTTTGCATTTAACGGTTAATACTCTGTTTTATAGTACTGATAAAAAAGAAAGAAATACGTTATTCAGTAGTTCTTCACAAAATTCATGCATCAGTGTTTGGCTTTTTGCTCCCTCTTCCACTTTTATGGGCCAACTATGTTCCAGGTTTGTACAAACAAATACATTATATTTGACTAAAAGTCCTCATAATAAATAAAAGAAATATATTGGAATAGGATATTGTTCTGTTTTCAAGCCAAGAAGTTAACTTTTATACATTCAGAATTGTCCCTATAATAGCTGTATTAAACAATAGTATATTTTGTTCTGAGTTATGCTGTATTAAAAGGGTTTCTTAAAATACATTTTGCCTTCTTTGATGATTGTTTTCTTGCAAAGATAATTCAAACCAGCAAGGGCCCACCCAGTCAGAGCAACAAAAGGTCTAGTCCTTGATGAACAGTATTTGTAAGCACTCACTACTAATATTAATTAATTTGATAATTTATCCTCTTTTTCTATTCATCAGTTGTCTCCATGTGGTTTAAATATTCATTCTCTATTCAAAACTATTCACACTGGATGAATTTCATTCCTCTGTAGAGGACCAGCATAAGGCATATGCATCACTTCAATCCTCTGAATAGGGTTCAAATAAGCCTCAAAGCACTATATTGTCTTTCAGCTCATGAATAAATTTCACCATTTGGCTACATGCAGATTCTTTCTCAACCGCTTGTTGCAAGTCACTCTCTGTGCTTCAGTTGTCGCTGTACTGTCTGATACTGTGGCCCCAGGACTTCAGCTCCACAGCTGATGATGCTTATTTTCGCACTTAGTGGTGCATGCAAATCACCTCCTAAATATCTTTAATTGCACTGCATCAGTGACTTAAGCCAAGTTTACAGGATAAATGCAGATCATCAGCTTGAACCTGCCCATGCTGCCCACATGCCCCATGGACTGACCAAACCCACTGCATCTGGGACATTCAGACACCCTGGACAAGTTTCCAAAGTCTTTCAATTTCAGCAAGATTTCTGGGTGAAAAAGGACACATACTCAAAGATGCCCAGACAGAGGGTAGGTTTCAATTTAGACTTGTAGTGGCAGGGACCATCACCCTCATATCTTCATGAATCAAGCACAAGAGAACACTCTTTTGTGACTGGGTTTCTTATGCCCTACTCCACAAACAGGCAAGCAAAATGTAAGTAGAAAACTCCAAATAAAATTAGTTATTTAAAACCTGAACTGAGGGGAATTATTTCAAGTCCAAACTTTGCTCTTTTTGCACATATTCTGCCAATAAGCTTTTCCCTAGATTTTATGCACAAAGCAATCCCAAAGGGTGAAGTCAATTGCAAGTTTTAAGGGACTGTAGAAATGTAGGAATATTTGTCCAACTCTGGCACTGGCCAAGCATCCTTTTCCATGTAGGTTTTTTTTTTTTTTTGCAGTTCAGTATCATAATTAAACCAGAGCTGAAGCAAACAATTTACCCTGACAAACAAACTTATCACAAAGTTACTTTGAAGATGAAGATAAGATAAAAAGGGAGCTTTCATTAAGAGCCCAGACAGAGCTTCTTCATTCATCCTCCAAAATCATTATGTAGATTGGCAAAGAAGGAAAGGTAGCAGTGGGAGGAATGAAAAGACATGATTCTTATGTAACAAACATGCTACAGTGATAAGTGATACAAAATGGTGCTGTATATACTTAAAAGTTCAGCTAAGAAAACACTTTGCTATGTAAAATTGACACAAGTTAGCCTCATTGCCTATTAATATTACTGGAAAGTTTTAAAATATATGGCTCTGAGAACACTGTGTCAGATTAGAAGCTGGAATTTAAACAAATGCAACCTGGAGGAAAAAGACAAGGGCATTTCTAACTACCTTTGCCCTTTGCCACTGCAAGCTTTTACAAAGTTAAAAAGACCCTGTGAATCAACAAAAGGAGCTCAGGAAAGTGGCTTTCACTTATACCTGAATTATGTATGGGCAGTTCCATGACATACAAGCACTCAGAAAACAAATAGAGTGCTGCATGCGGCATGTCCCCGACACACATCTGGGCTGTGTCCCAACAACATAGACCAGCTACACTGCTTTCTCTGAATAAAGTGTACACTCTGAGCCAGGAATTATGAGAAAACAGCAAGGGAATGATATATCATTTTCTGAAAACACAGCCACTATGTCCATGCCTAACTTCTACCTGATCTTGCATTCTTCGGGCTTTCAAAAATTCCTCCCACAGCAAACACGGCTTTTGTGTGCAAAAAGGGAGCACCATAAGAAAGCACAGTAAGCACTGCTGTACAGCGATGATGTTCAAATAGTGGACCTTTGAGAAGCATCATTTCACCTTTTCCATTAGAGCAATTATCTCAGTTTGTTCTGCAGAAACATGAAGATTAAGTATCTTTTACAAGTAACTGATTATCTTTACTGTCAACTTTGAAGTTTGTTCATACTTTGGTTGCTAGTACTGAAAGACAGGGAGTGAGACTTCCCTCATTGAAGCTGAGCTCCTAGCACTGACCAGAATTTCACTCTAGGAGCCAATTTTCCCTCTTGTAGCACAAGACTTTTGTTGATTTATGCCACATAGCAGGAGGAAAGACTCACACATTCTTTAAAATCCCCATCTTCCCTTGACAACACAACAAAGAACGGTGAGTGGCATTTCATGAAGCTAATTAAATTAATTGATAGATAGGAGCAGGCACAACTCCTCTGAAAGTAATGTTTACCCTCCCTGTTTACCCTGAGATTTAGGTTGGCTCCCACTGTCAGCTATCAGTTGATAGTTACAGAAATTGCAATGACAGCATGAATCATAATGCAAAAAACATGTTACATATTGAATGATAGATGAGCGAATTCCAGGCCAATTCCTACTGGATCATTCTTTGTAATTCACTCAACGGACCAGAATATCTCCTGACTAGAACCACATGGCTTGTTTTTGAAATTTTAACTACTGAAGTGTGCAAGACATTGTCCCCATGGCCTGTGACAAGGAGGGGCTTCAGTCAGATGGCCACCTGTCATTTCAAACATCAAATACTGTGCATTTTTATGTGGGCCCCCTGTCAGACTCCTTTCCCAGACACATCAATGTCAGCTCTGTTCAACAGTCAGTTTCTCCAAGGGACATGAGAAGTTATAACTTTGCCATACCATCTCTGCAGCTTGTTTTGGAATAAGGCAGTAGTTCCCTTATGTTCCACAAGCTATATGGTCTTCACACTTGCTGCCAAGAAAATGGAATCTCAATCCCAGCCAAAAGGAGACAAGTTCTCTCTAAGGCAGCAAGTTTCAGACAAAACTCTTAATACTTGCTTACTTAAAAGTATTAATTTTCTTATGACCTCTGGAAAACTCTGTTAGGAGTAGAAATGGAACTGGCAGCCTCTGGAGATCCCACAGTAAAGCAGCCCTTCCCACTCCTGGGCTGCTTACAGGAGCATAAGCCCTCCTGTATAGTACAACAGACAGGTAACTTTTTTCCTTTGATATTCTTCCAGTCTGCCTTTCTCTCCCCCCCTCCCCCCCTCCCCCAATAGATGTGGCAAAAGGAAATAATAATAAAAAAGGTCTGTTTTGCTGCCCAGCCAGTCCCATAGATTTAGTAAAAATATACTTCACCTCACTGTGTTGGAGCATAGAAATTCTCTAAGCCTTGTCAGTGGTGGTATAACAAAATGATAGCACCACGTCTCATTCAGTGCTGCCCTCATTATGCACTTGAGAAGACACCGATTGCTATAATTTCCACTTTCACTTTCCTTAGGTCATCCTGCATCACAGTCAATAGCAGTGAAGAAGCTTGGCTTTGGCAACTAAAGTATTTACAGTCTTCTATTTCCTTGCATCAAAAGCACTGTAGCCAGTATCCTGTTAGAATTAAGTCACTGAAAGTCCTAACAGTCATTTAAATCTTATTATATAGTGCTTTTAATTCTGGCTCCTCCTTTTCCATTTCCCATTTCAAGTAATTTTGATTTGTCTCATTCTCAAAACAATTTGAAAGACTGGAAAAATTATAAACATAACAGAAATCTTTAGACAGTTCCATCCACTACACAGAAGCACTGATAATATATTCTTTCAGGAAGGATTGCACTACAGGATATATTTCATGCTTTAAAAAGTAACAGCCAAAAAAGGATGGGGGGGGAGGGAACGGATTGTGCACAGTAACTGTAAAATTATAGCTCTCTTGTTTTGGATCTGGTTGCTAATGTGCTCAAAAAGATCTGTGCTTCATCATATTTTATAGGGAGGATATACAGTATGTGCTCTATGGGGAGCCTATATGAGTCCTAACATTGCTCAAAAGGACAGTTAAATAAATGATTCCACCAGTCAACTCACTGAAAAATTTGTATTTCTGCCAGCTTGCTTCCAGCCTCTTTGCATCGATGGATTGTGGTGACAGCAATTATGTCATCCGTAAAGTTAAGAAGCTGGGAATCCTTACATCAGCTCTCAGACTTGCTTTTTTGTCCCTCCTACAGTTATCACTTGTTATTCTCAGCATTACCATATTTTCTAAGAGACTATGATAACCAACACAAGCACTATGAAAATATGGTTGAGCTTAAGCTGCTTTAAATGATCACAGTCTTCACTCCCCAGCATGCCTCATGCAGACTATCACAAGTTGGAAGAGGATGTGTGGGTTTTTTGGTTTTGGGTTTTTTTTTCCTTCTGTGTGAGCACACATAACACCCCTTAAAACAATCTATCCCATTCAGTCCTTAACTGCTAATATTTTGTACCCACCTCAGCAAAATACAGGTTCCTGCTTGCAACTAGGGTGATTCAGCTACAGATCTGGTTCTACGAATATATTGATTTTGAGGTAGCGTAGGGGACAGCTAAGCGGTAAGATTATTTTTCTGGGTTTTCAAATCATCCTCTACAAGGGATGTCGAGACACACTGTTTTTTGAAGCATGCTTTATTTTTTTACGCTGCCTCTTTGCCAGTGGTCCCATTTCAGTGCTGACCTCTAGGAAACTTTGGAAATTCTGTTGCCTGTGTTTCCTTTATTACTCATAATATCCATGAAGCATATTCAAGAAGGCTACTGCTCCACAGCACAGTAGCTAGAGCTGCTGAGAAAGGGGGAGGAAATAACCTGAAACAATGCCACGATGTCTTTTCAGTGGCAAACTTTAGTTTTGCAATAAATACCAGCATGTTCCACCTTAAAAAAATATTGACAAAAGTCTGTCTCTTATTGGCAGAGCTGTTGGCAGAAGTCTCTCTCTAATAGATGGGTGACACATTCATGGACAACAGTTTATGATTCTGGCACTGCTGTATTTTATGGCTGTCTTAGAATGAGTCATGTTTTTCTCTATTTCCACCCCCCCCCCNTCCAAATCCACTCAAATACTGAATTCAGCACAGCTCTGGTTTTGCATTACAAGCCCTTCACAAGGAGCAAGCCTCTGAATTGTCTTCTCAGAGAATGCCAATGGCATATGCTGTCATTAGGTGATTATTGACAGAGGCTGATTTAACCAGCTACAAGCTATAGCAAAATGCTCAGAAACACAGGAAGGTTTCTGCATCTCATTGGCAAGGTGCTTGTTGTTCACTTCTCCCATCCACAGAAAGGGTAAATCAGGTAATTTGGCTGCATCAGCCCAAACTGACTTAAACTGTACATTACATGAGATGAATAACAGGCTGCGTTCGACAGCAGACCTTGCAGCATCAGGCCCGAACGGCTCCACGGCCATCTACTGCATAAAATTGTTACTCCTACTGGCAAGTCTCTGAGTAGGGGGAGGAACACTCCAGCTGTAGCTCATGATGTTGAACATACACTAGTTAGTTTATTGCTTGGTACTAATAAAAGGTTTCCAAAGAAGACTGACTCCTGTGCAGCACGCAGACTTTCCTTGTACCAATTCCAGGAGGGCTCCGCGCCCTCTTCACAACTAGCTTGAAATGACACTCTATTATTCACCTTGTCAAGGAGACATGTACAGTGGAGCCAGTATTCTCCCCATCCTCTAAATCGTCTGTGATGAACATGACTGCTATATGTAAACATAAAAATGAAGAAATATTTCAGAAGCAAGTTCTGAGTCTATTTTTTCCTTCATCAAGATGTTATTTCTTATGGTCTTCCATCCTAAGTTTAGATAGCATTAGCTTTCACTCTAGGCTACAACACTCGCCAGACTTAACAGACATTTCACAATAAACTTAAAATAATGATGTTGATTAATCAAATCCCACGAAGCAAGAAAACCTGAATTAGGGGACTAACTGTGAAGTCCAGCAGCTGTGTAATTCAGAGGCTGGACTAAATTATTAGCACTATAAGATTGTTCAGCAAAAAGGAAAAGCAGCTTGCATGGTACCAACACTTTTCATAGGGAAAAAATTTCAGACAAAAAAGTCATGCTTACTGCAGGAATTTAAAACAAAAACGTGGCTGTTTATATAAAATACTGGTTTGGCATTCAGATTTAAAGAATTCTAAGTGAAATTATACTTGAGTTGAAAAGTTATGTTAAAGCACAACTAGAAAACCAAAAATGGTTTCACCAACACATTTTGAAAATTTTAAACCTCTGAGATTATTTTTTTCTTTTTTCCAGAGTCAATTCTTCCAAACAGAGAAGGATTAAGACTTTAGATTCAAATATGCCTAATATTTGAGAAGAGTCAGGACTAGCTCCAACAGATTTTTGTGGTTTTAAGCTCATTTCTACATTTATTTAAAAGATTTCTTCCCAGTTATTCTTTGGGAAGCTTTTATGTATTTCCCCATCTATTGAGTGCATTAGAATACTTTCCCTAGCGTAGCTGTGAACTCAGTTTAATGCAACAAAAAAATGGAACAGTACAGATACTGTCTGATTAAAAACATTAGTCAATCCAAGCAGACCAGTGCAAGAGTCACATATTTCTATTCTATAATGACTAGTCTTATATTAATTAGCTTATTTTTTTTTTAACTAACGACTGGTAGACCTTTGGTTAAAGAGTTTGTTTTGCCTTACTCTAAATATTCCATGCTAGAAGACAATTGTTTTCTCTTCCATGAGTGTGGAAATTACTTCTGCACACTCCACTGGATTTCTTGCTAATGGACTTATAAGGAGCTATATGGGCAATAGAGGAAGTTAAGTCAAAAGATCAGTGCCTTGGACTCCAAAAGGTATGTACTTTGAGCATGCCTGGACCATGAGTATAAAGAAAGGAGTGTCTCTCTTTTTCTGTAAGAAAATGCTCAGCTATTTTTGCTATCTGAATTGAGGATGTAATTTACAGCTGAGAGCCCAGGCAGTCATTTTTTGGTGGACATAAAAATATTGTGACGGGGAATTCTTTGATGGCCCTATCAGCTTTTTCATACTAGATCTACTGTGTTTTCTCCAGTTAGTTCTCTTGCTTTTAAGAGGGGCTAGGCTCTCTGAGATTTACGCATTTTTGGCATACCGTCTAGTAAATATCACCTATTAAAAAACACTCTGTTCATCCCTCCATCTGAAGTCCCTATATAGCAGAGAATACTTCAGTGCATTAGAGGCATTTTCCTTCAGTCCACAGCAGGACTGACTTAAGGATGACCCAAGTCACATCATGAAGTGTGTCAAAAATGAGCCTGGCAGAACTAGATTAAAGCTCCTTGATCAGCAGAGCTCTAAAAAGAGGAAGCCTCTTTCCCATTGCTTTCCTCAGCTGTGCATTCCAGCTGTGGTCCCTGCTGATTCACACATAGTCAAAACTCTCATCTCTCTGGACATCCACTAGTAGATCAATCTTCTGCTGAAGTTTGTGCTCTCTGTAGAGGAGAGCATTCCTCTAATTTCCCATCCTGACCTTTTTGTGCTCTCTGTAGGGAATACACATTTGATCTAATTAAAATGCATATTTGACAAAGATCTAAGTAGCTGCTATCAGCAGAGCTCAGGCATGCTCTGCATCAATATGCAGTGTTTTAGGCCTGGAATTTCAAAGAGCAGTTGGCACTTCCCATCTCAGCAGTGCCAGCATCAAATGAATCATTCAGCTGTGATCCATTTTGAGAAGTGGCTTGGATACTTTGACTACATCCACATCAGCACCTCAGATGTTAAAAAAATCTAGCTTGTGGATGTCTTGAGATGCACTAGACTCCCAAGGCCTGCCTCAGTGCCTATATTACACCTAGAATAGAATAGAATAGAATCATTAAGGTTGGAAGAGATCTCAAGGATCATCTAGTCCAACCATCCCCCCACCACCTATTACCCACTAAACCACGCCCCTAAGTACCACATCTAACCTTTCCTTAAACACCC
>VWZZ01005045.1:374519-440936 GCA_013399095.1 Psophia crepitans
CAAAACTGGACACAGTACTCGAGGTGCGGCCTCACCAGGGCTGAGTACAGGGGGACGATCACCTCCCTGTTCCTGCTGGCTACACTATTCCTGATACAGGCCAGGATGCCGTTGGCCTTCTTGGCCACCTGGGCACACTGCCGGCTCGTGTCCAGGCGAGCATCAATCAACACCCCCAGGTCCTTTTCCTCTACACAGCTTTCCAGCCACCCCACTCCCAGCCTAGACAGTGCAGTGAGGATTGCCATCTGATGAAAGGTACACATTCACAACCTTTAACTTGCTTAAAGGCTGTGGGCTTAAGGCAGAAATAAACTGGAACATTTTTAAAACAGACAGATATAAATTCAGGAATAAAAGGGATTCACGAGGGATGACTTGAAACAAAAGGATTTATAAATCATAGAATCATAGAATGGTTAAGGTTGGAAGAGACCTCAAAGATCATCTAGTTCCAACCCCCCTGCCATGGTCAGGGACACCCTGCACTAGACCAAGTTCTCCAAAGCCCCATCCAACCTGGCCTTGAACACTGCCAGGGATGGGGCCTCCACAGCTGCTCTGGGCAACCTGTTCCAGTGCCTCAGCACCCTCACAGGGAAGAATTTCTTCTTAATATCTAATCTTCCCTCTTTTAGTTTATACCCATTCCCCCTTGTCCTGTCACTACACTCCCTAAAAACCAGCATCTCTCCAGCTTTCCTGTAGGCCCCCTTTAGGTACTGGAAGGCCATAATTAGGTCTCCCCGGAGCCTTCTCTTCTTCAGGCTGAACAACCCCAACTCCCTCAGTCCGTCCTCAGAGGAGAAGTGCTCCAACCCTCTGATCCACTTTGTGGCCCTCCTCTAGAATCACTCCAACAGCTCCATGTCTTTCCTGTACTGGGGACCACAGAGCTGGATGCAGTACTGCAGGTGGGGTTTCACAAGAGTGGAGTAGAGGGGCAGAATCATCTCCCTTGACCTGGTGACACAGTGGCCACACCATTTTTGATGTCGCCCAGGACACGGTTGGCTTTCTGGGCTGCCAGTGCACACTGCCAGCTCACGTTCAGCTTTTCATCAACCAGCACCCCCAAGTCCTTCTCCTCAGGGCTGATCTCAATCCACTCTCCGCCCAGCCTGTAGCTGTGCTTGGGATTGCGCGAACCCGTGTGTAGGACCTTGCACTTGGCCTTGTTGAACTTCATGTGGTTTTCACAGGCCCACCTCTCCAGCCTGTCAAGGTCCCTCTGGATGGCATCCCTTCCCTCCAGCGTGTCAACCACACCACACATCTTGGTGTTGTCAGCAAACTTGCTGAGGGCACGCTTGATCCCACTGTCTAGGACTAAAATGTGTGCTATGACACACTAGCCTAAGTGGATACATTTTGTTTTCTTCTAAAAGAGCTCTGTTCCCAAATAAAACACAAACAAACAAACAAAAGCACCACAAACATTCCCCTAAAGAGGATGTGGATATGAAGAGTGAAATGTGACCTGCACTCCTTCGAGGCAAAAGCCAGCACACATCAACGTGTCACCTGGACTCCTGACACTCCCCACATTTATACTTAACTAGCATCAGTTCTGATAAATTATTTACCCTGGAGGAATGTAATAGGACGCCAGTTTGTCTGTGCATATGTTCTTATATTCTGCTAGACTAAAATGCAGGGTTGGGGGCTGAGGAAAGAGCCCTGATTTCTGTCAGTGGGACCCTTTCTAAGCTCTGTTGGCTCTACTTCATACAGCACTGGCATCCCCCTGTGACACAAGGCACATCTGATACACCCTTGACATGAGCGTCCTTAAAAAGGAAGTTCAGGGTAGTAGTTATGCATCAAAGTATGTTAGACACAACAGGTCTCAGAAACAATAAGCTATCATTTAGTAAGGTTGATAGAAGAACGAAATCTAAGGGATAAGAGGCAGTAGTTAGCATCCAGAGGAAAAGAACAACATCAATTTCACAGATAGCATAACCTTGCTTAACCTTAAGGACCATGCTTAAGGCTGCAAAAGCCAGTTTTGATAATAGAAATACACACTCTTATGCAATGCATTATCCTTAAATTGCAGTTGCATTCACATAGTACTTGTTACACGGCACAAAATACTTCATATGCAGAAGTTAGTGAATGCTGGAATGCCTGTTAGGAGTCTCACTGTAACTTTTCATTGCCTGCTAAATCATTTAGTCATAACTCTCATACAAAACTTAACCCAGACCTTCACAGATTACATTTCTCAAGCCCTCCCAAGTAAAGAGTTGTCCTGTAGTGCACCTCATTTAAATAGATTTGATGGAGATTAGACAGCATAGCAACAAGAGTGATTTACATTTTTGAAAAATGACCCAGGGAAACGTAGATAAAAACAAGCACTCAATAGGAACATGCAAGGAACAGTCTTCAAGGACAAAGCATAGATATCTGGTAGACCCTGTGTTTCCATTTTTTTTCCTTAGGTTTTCCATATGCTTCCAAAAGACTTCAGAAAAGCAACAGCAGCTCAATTTTGAGAGAGGACTCTTAAAAAGAAAATAATGCAGGAACACTGCAGGCAGAATTCCCTGCTCAAATGAACATCTCTCCCCTGTTAAGATAATATTGTCATCCCTGGGATACAAGATTACTCTAACAAGCCGTCTCCTCACCCTTTAAAATAGATGATAAACAAGTAAATTCTTCTTTTAGCACAAACTTACTTCCATTCTCCTTGAATATGACAGGGGGGTAAGATATTCCATACCGCCTTCTAACTTTGAACCAACACTCATTCATTATCACAATGCCCAGAGGCAACTTTTGGTAATAGCCTCTTGTTGAAATAAAGACATCTCCTGGAGGAGGCTGGGAAGAAGAGAAAAGAATTAGCCTGGCTAGAAGGGAACAAGGGTGATGAGATGGAAAACAGAGATGTTGATCTGGATTCAGTACAGGATCAGAGATGCGAGGGAAATATGACTCTAAGTCACCCATCTGCTCTCCTAATTCTGGAACAGAATGAAACTGTACCCAGTCTGCCCAGACACAACTCCTACACGCCTGGGTGAGGAAAGTGTGGAGCATATAGATGACTCCATTGGATTTATTCCATTTCCACTAGGAGAGATTCTGACTGCCTTGTTAGGGCAGGCCTTGGTTCCCTGAGCAGCATAAAGTGAGTGTCTTCCCTGAGGGACTGTGAAGCATTTTTTTTTCCTTCTTCCCTTGCATTCTGACTTTGGACCCCACAACTACAGCAGCACTGGCCAAAATGATCATCTGAAATATCTGTAAGCTTTCTATGCTCACTTAACTCATGCATAAAGGTAAAGAGGTGACCAGGTCTCCTGCTGGAGGTACAGAGATACTTTGTAGATGCCTGAGTACAGTCACCAATGTAAACCAGTATAATCACGAACAATTCAGACAAACTAGAGCCATAGACTGTAATGACAGTTAAACTACATATTGCAGTTGACAAATGTTACCTAGTAAAATACCTTACAATTCTTTGTGTCCTGTAACAACTGATGGTATCGGTTAGGACAAGTAAGTCACCGGTTTAATGGTGTTTCTGTATGTATGTGAATATTTCCTTGTAGTATCACAACAGACAATCCAGATCTCACTATATGTGTGTCATATTTATCCCAAATTATTCAAGATAATTGAGATGAATTGGATACATATCACAAAACTGAAAAGTTTTGTTTCAAAAACTTGTTAGAGTTGCTAGGGGACAATGTTATAGTTACCTACTACATCATTATTTACAAAATCCAAACACATAAAAACACAGAAATTAAAAACTAAGGGCATCATAAATCTTAGATGGTTAACAGTCAGACAAAGAGACGTTATTCTCAAGAAAATATTTCAGTATGAGACAGAGCTGAACTCCATGTCTTGGAGCTGTCTACTATTTCTGCTATCTAGATTTCAATTAAAAATTTATTTAAAATACACTACTAAGTAGTATTTGTCAAAGTGCTTTTATGTTTTGGGGTTTTGTTCCTTTCTTTTTTTAATAAAACACTTTGAACAGTGGTTTCTTGGTTATAGTGCCATATATTCACTTTAACAGAACTGGTTACGAGGAATACAGTGGTAGAGGCTGAATGACAAAGCTTTAGAAAATGACACAGTGAGAGCAAAACCACTGTAGCTTAAAGCTGGAAAAAGCTATGAAACTATCCTGCCATGTGAGAAATAAAATATATAAATGCACTTTAGTAGTCTGAAACAAAGAAATAGTATGTGTCAGAATTCCAACATAAAACTTGTAATGAGTTATTTTCTCTGTGTGTAAAAATATCAAATTAATATTAACTTTTTATATTTTGCAAAAAAAAAAGAAAAACTAAAATGAGTATTTCTCATGTTCTGATAGGTGAGGCTTTTTCACCTTAATTGACTGTCTTCCTCATCAATTCTAACTCTTTTTTTTTTTTTTACACACTTTCCCTTAGCTTCCCTCCCCACTCCCACCCCTCAATTTGCCATTGACCAAAACACGGAGGCAGCAGACAAACAAGAGACCGGAAAAAATGGAGTTTTAATTCTAGCGTTCTTTAAGTAAAATTTAAACGTTATTGCATGTTAGTTGTGTTAAGTAAAACCTTCCCATGACACGAGAATTCAACCACAAAGGAGGATCCCACACATACTCAGATACTTCTCCTGTGGGCAGTATAGATATGATATAGGTATAGTTCCCCCTGTACACGGCACTGATGAGGCTGCACCTCAAGTACTGTGTTCAGTTTGGGTCCCTCACTACAAGAAAGACATTGAGGTGCTGGAGTGTGTCCAAAGAAGGGCAACGGAGCTGGTGAAGGGTCTAGAGCACAAGTCTTATGAGGAGCAGCTGAGGGAACTGGAGTTGTTTAGCTTGGAGAAGAGGAGGCTGAGGGGAGACCTTCTCACTCTCTACAACTCCCTGAAAGGTTGTAGCCAGGTGGGTGCTGATCTCTTCTCCCAAGTAGGAAGCAATAAGACAAGAGGAAATGGCCTCAAGTTGCACCAGGGGAGGTTTAAATTGGATGTTAGGAAAAATTTCTTCACCAAAATATTTGGCAAGCATTGGAACAGGCTGCCCAGGAAAGTGGTTGAGTCACTGTCCCTGGAGGTACTTAAAGCACACATAGATGTGGTGCTTAGGGACGTGGTTTAGTGTGGACTTGGCAGTGCTAGGTTAACAGTTGGACTTTTCCAACCAAAACGATTTGATGATTCTATGATACTCCATCACATCAGCATTTCCTCTCTTCTTGCAAACGTGGAGGGTCTAGGTCGAGTCACCAGTATGTCTCAGGCTAAAAGACTAGGGCCCTGCTGGCACTGAACAGATAGGTCTGCATCTGCTCCAGCACAACCTTTATTTCAGAGGTAGAGCCCCCACCCATTTTTTTACCTCTGCAACAGAGCTTGAACCCTGCAGGATTCCCTTAATCCCTGAGCGATCATGTCACAGATAACGTTAGGGCCCCAAGGGACAATTCAACTTCCCAACGTGCTTGCACAATAGAGAGGCACTCTGTTTTTAACAGAAGTACTGTAGGTGCATGGAAGAGCACAAAAATATAAATAACCAGTATGACAACACTATCTGACCCTGCTCTGTCAATTTTGTACCTCTCTTCTCGCTCTCACTCATTCCCTACATTAACAACATTAATTTCCAAGACACTAAGTAAAAGGTTATATAAGCATATACAGAGAATTGAGTAGAATTTCTTTTGTTAGAAGCTGTGCATTTCATACATTATGCTGCCGTCATGCTTCCATTTTGTATGAAGTTTGATTTTTATAATGTACAATGTTAAAGGTAAATCTATTTCACCTAGTAACATTAACTTTTTGGTGTCTTTGAAGTTACTTGTCCACATCCTACCTCCTCATCACCTCTTGTTTTCCTTTTGGAACAGGTATCTCCAACAGCAGGAAACCCTTCATATTGCAACACGCTTTCAGGCCTACGACTCAATGCTCATCACACCTTCACTTAGCTTCTGCAGCACTTTGAAAAAGAGTCATATGTTAGTTTGTGGAGCATTTTGTGGTGCTCTCAGAGCACTGACTGGTCATGTGGTTTAAGCCCTCCTTATCTTCAGCCATGAGAAGCAGGAAGAAATGAGAAGATGGAGTGAGGAATAAATCATTTATTACACTAAATGCAGCCATTGAAACCCACTAAAATAGTTTCCTTGTATGAGTTTCCATGTAACAATTCCTACAGTGGTCACAGGGGCCCTGTGTGAACAAAAGGGGTAGGTTTTATGATCACAAATGGGAAGGAAGCAGATCCATGGTACAATATCTCTGTTAGAAGCCCTTGATCTGAAGTCTGGGATGTTATAAGTTGGCACCAAAATAGAAACACTCAAGTGATAGAGGAATGGACAAACCGCAGGCCACCAGATAGGAAAAAATATGATACCCTAATGTGAGGCCCCACAGGCGGGGGAGAAGATCTGGACAATGTTACCAAAGAGAGGGAAAGAGAGAGAGATACAGAGAAAGGAACGACAAATATATATGCACAATATTATGACCAAAAGCAACGATAAGGGTGCTGCACTGTTGTTTTATCTCTGTACCAAAGATATACTGGTTAGCTTAATTACCTCTGTGATTCTGAAAACTTACTTCTGTACCCATCTGTTTACTTATATATGTACTGCAGTGCTTCATCAGTCTGATCCAAGCCCAATGACAAAGGCTGCTATTGATGAGAAGATGCTTCTGTACAGACAATACATTGCTGTATTTAAATGCATGCTGCTCTATCTACTGATTAACCTGTACTCGTTATTGACTCCTCTCTTAACCTCATTCTGTTAAATGCCATCTCATAATTTTTCTGGTAGCCAGATACCATCATTATGGGGATTTGGTTTTCCATTAGCCTGTAGTAAAATATAAAGTTGCTGGTAGCACAGTGTTATCTATTTCTCCTCTTCAGGGTGAAATGTTCACAGCCACCATGCAACACAAGGTGTTAACTTCATACTTCATTTGATGTTATATTGGCAACCTCCCAGAAAATAGTTTATCTAGGTACTTGTATGGCACTCATCGCTGCAGTATCTGGTGTCTTCCAAAATTCAACCCTTATTAATATACACGCTTATCCACAGTCTCTGTGTCTCCAATGGAGTAATACCACCCAAAATAGCTCCTTTCCTCATTTTATTTTGAGCTGCAGCTCTCCAAAGCTGGCTGCTAAGATATCATTGCTGAAACACTTGATGCCAGCCTAAGCAGAGAAGGGCAAACGTCGTGATGACTCAATATATACAGCAATACAAGGACAGGAACAGTGGCAAGCAGGGGGGCACTCAACTTTAGCACAAACTGAAATTGGATGTTTATTACATTGATATTGTATTGAGTAACCTGAGAATGAATTGCTGGAAAGCTGGCTTATAGGAAGGTTTGCCAGAAAGTCCAAGTAATGCTGAATGAAAGACAGGTGCTGAAATACCAGATACTTGCAATGATGAACCCCACCTGTGCTGGTTCTCTGCTCAGCCAAAGGCTGTATCAATGAAGGACAGGACAATGCTGCCTAAGAGCACTGGTAAAAATATTGACCAAAGACTGTGAAAGTACAAGTCAGCACTAGAACTAGCCTTTGTAACATCTGCTCAGTATCAGTACAGCTGTCGACAGTGCGGGGTTTGAATACATTCCTTGAGAAGAATATCTTAGAATGAGCTTCCAGTTACAGACAAAAATCAGCAATGCTGTAACATTCACCATAGACAGCAGTGGGGGAAATCTTACTTCACCAGGTTGATAAAACTCGACAAGAAGGATCTTCCTTCAGACATGGTTTCTACTCAACCAATTTTGGATTTTGTAGAAAAGGAAGTTCTGTAAAGATCATAGAGATCTCCCCAGAAAACAGGAAATGGTTTATACAGAATTTCATTCTGGAAAAACTCTGAGAAAAAACTAGTTTGCTTTCATCACAGTTTTTACTTATTTCTCAGAAGACTTCGATAAAATCAGTTTATCTGGGATTTGGAACTTTACGGTTAAAACAATCCATAACAGAATTCATGGTCCTTCACACAACAGAGAAAAGCCTGGAAGAATTGCCTCTGAATTTTACAACAGCAAGTAGCAGTAAGCAACGTTGTGTTACATGGTCTATGCTACTCATCACAGCAGAGGACAAGACAACCTGCATGCTTTGGATAGAAGTTTGAGTTGTAGAAAGGCTGCCTTCCCTCTCCAGATAGGCAACCAGGTCAAAGGTACCCAAATAGAATATACTTTGCCATATTTGTGGCAGTGCCTTGGTAGCCCGTTCCAAACATCATCTCTCTTTCACAGTTTGCCTCTTTACACTAAAGGAACTTCAAGACAGACTTGAGAACAATGAGAGGCCAGTCATCTCTTCAATAACTTTCTGAACAACCACCAGTTTAAAGGAAAGCAAAGTACATAGTACATACCTTTGGAAGAACGCATAGTACTTCTGCAGCATGCTTCAGAAAAGATCCTTTATACATAGGGAGTATTATCAAGGCCTGTGACAATACTGATGGAGATACAGCACTCAGATGATGAGGCTATCCTTTGGCAGGCTTACATGAGCTGAATGGAGTCAGCCTACAAGAAAGGTCTCCAGAGGACAAAGAGTATTGAAGCTGTCATATTAGCCATGCTTCTGTGCAGGCATGAGAAAGTGCACTGCTCTGAGTGATGAAGCACAGCAAGCTAACAGTGAAGTCTTGCTTTGTGCCAGCCACACATCCACCACAACACACACAATGAAATCCACCTGTGGCAGGTTCATTACATAGTCCTCCAGAAGGGGAAGGATGCATTGGTGCATGAGAAAAAGTGCATGTGGTCACTTGCCCATCCACCTGGCTTGTTTCCCCATGGCACTATCATTCTCAACTTCCTTGTCAATTAACTTCTGGTAGAAAATGAAGCTTCACTCAATGCGTTCAGTTCACATATAACCTCGAACAAACATCTTTTTGAGGGGACAAAAAGAGAACACTTTGATCTCTGAAAAGGTCATTATACTTTATAGGTTTAAACATGACATGCAACCTAGGAATGAATCTTTGAACAGGCTTTTTGTCCATGTTACACACAGCTGTCATCTATTATTGTTAATAAAAGTTTATTAGTAATGTTTCACAATCATACCCTTGTAAACAAATAAAAAGGAACAAATCCAGGGTGTTTGGCTTGGGTTGTTCGGGGTATGGGGGTTTTTTCCCCCATCAAAACCTAAAAATTCTCCAAACAATTAATTTTTGAGACTCTATAGTGTAGCATGTGTTTTAAAATCATACAAGCTTTTCAGTAGCAGTCAGCACACATGTAATGAAGGAGACTAGAATAACTTTGAGTTACACTATGTGCTACTGACGCAGACTCACACAGGGAACAAAATCTGTAATGGATAAAGAACTTTAATTTCACAAAGCTGGCCCCCTTCTTCCAAGTCATTCCTTAGCAACCATACAGTAAGCAGTAAAACAGACACATCTTCACTGATCACCCATTCACTTTTTTCTAGTGATTATGCCACATTTTTCAACTAAAACACTGGCAGCATATTAGAAAAATCTAAAGTCACTAATCTCCTGACAAAAAGGGTTTACTTTGCACAGAGAGATAGCTTCATAGCATATACCTATACATCTTTACCCATGTGAAAAATTCTTCTTCCACAGTTCCAGACAACTCTTATTTAATTCATTTCTATTAAATTTCTGGACAAAGCTTCTCCCAGGATCACCATGGCACTGCATTAGTAGGTTACAGATGTTAGAGGGGTGAGGGAGGGGCATGGGAAGTAAGATTTACAGCTGATGGCAAATGGAATAAAGAGACAACTAACAAACTAGATACTAGAGCATCAGGTTTGTTTGATGCAAACAGCTGTCTCAAAGAAAACTAACTTGGGGTTTTCTTAGGAAAATGGTGCTTGATTATATAAGGAAATACAGTAAACACAGCGATAAAGTCACCTGGTTTAGGCACTTTACAAAGAGATGACTGGAAACACCGAACACTTAATCCGTGACCTTCCCTAACTCGCATGCAACCTAGGCATACAACAAACCTCAATGTGTCAAAAATTGGGAGCTCCATGCATGGGCAGTCTCCAGACTAAGATAGTGTGTCAGTAGGAGAGTGCACATAACAAAAAACAAGGAACCATGAGCAAGACAAAAATATATGTTATGTCTGCTAGGAATCTCAAGAAAACCATTGGGCCGGGGAGGATGGGGGGGAGGGCGTTTCTCAGCTATCTCTTTTATGGTTAACTTCAGTAGTGATACCTCTACAATAGAAACATGATTAATTTGCTTCAACCTGCTCATGTTATAGCATTGTTATGACTGACTTAGTTTGCAGCTAAGTTTCAGCTTTTGCACAGATTCCCATATTCAATGGCTATTCTGGGAGGCCCTGATCTGCTTGGAATAACTCTGAATGTTATCATAGGATGGAATCCCAAGAAATGTTGAGCTGTATTCCCAACTGTGGCAGAGACACTAATTGGTATCTAAAGCAAATAACTAACTTCTCTGATTTAACGTGACCACATAGTTTTAAATTGGTGATTGCCTTAAATCAAGAGAAGGATTTTGCTTTTCATCAGCAAGGGTTGTGGTTTCCCATTTTCAAAATAAAGATCAAGAGAATGAAAATCTATTTTAAAGTAATTATTTATCTGAAGAACGTGTTCCCTCCTTCTGCAGGAACAATGGTCAGGAACAAGTTCAGTTGCTCAAGTTCATTTAACGGAGGTGTTTGCAATTTAAGTGTTGATGGTTTTCTTCTACTAGTACAGTGTGCAAATGTACAATGCGTGTTGTGTTAGTTACTTGTCCTTAGCACTGAGTCAAAAGAACGTAAAAATACCCACTTCCACTGTAAGTTCTCTCCTATGCAAATTCAACTACTTGTTCAAATATTTGTGAGAACCATGACCTTGCCAAAAAGTGGAGAGGCAAACTCAAAGCCTGGCCAAAGAAAATTAATAGAAACTTTCAAACAAAAATGTACCATTTTCCCTCCTTCAATCTTCACACAGTTTCATCTGTTAACTAATGCTAGTAAAGTGATGGGAAGTTGAAAAGCCTCACATTAAGTAAGAGATGGGCACAAATCAAAGCTCTGGAAGGGAACAACCTAAAATTCTCTAATGGTTTGAATTCAAATGTATTTGGCAGCATGGGCCCATCTTTGATTTAATGGCTAAGTAACAAATATTTGTCTGAGAGAACATGAACAAACTGCTTCCCGAACATAAAACAGAATCCCTTTGAGATTTTGGACCACACAGTCTTGTGATTCCTTAATGGACTCCAGTAATTTGAGAAATTACTTTTTATCTCATAAGTAAAATAGAAAGAAGGATGCTTCCAACACAATGAAGTATGCTAAGTTTTTGGGTTGGCTTTAATTTTTTTGAGTTTTTGGGATTTTACAGTACAAATTTATATTGACATCATATCCATAAATCTTAAGTGAATGAAACCATTTGGTTAAGGAAGACAGGACACTTCCAAGATACTTTCAACTTACAAATTAATCTTAGGGGCCTAGTTTCACTTGTCTTTTTATCACATCTGAGCTTTTCTTTAAAAATTATTCCAGCTACAGCTATAGCCTTTCATCCTCATGAATTGTTCTTTCTACTCTCTTTAAAAATTGCACCTTGATAACAGTAATAGATACTAAATTTCTTTTAAGTTAATTATGCTTTGTCAAATAATCATCATCTTGTAACACCACTTCATAGTTTCACACAGCTTGGCATTAAAAATAAGTAGGCAAATATTGGAGGAGTCTGAGTCTAATGGGACCTGAATGTCTAAGAAGATATAGATTGACATCTCTTTAATCAAAATCCTGTGTCTTTTATATTTTCAGATAGGAGACTAGATATCAGCATTCAAGAGACTCTTCATTAATACCAGTATGTTGGGTAGAATCTGTTCTCATGAAATCAGCATAATACACTGACTTCAGTACGGTGGGTGAAGCAGGCTGCCTGTGTATGATGTCGAAGAATTAGCTGATGATACATGAAAAAAATTATTAGAAATTGTACAGACACAAAAAAGCTAGCATTTATCTATGATTACTCAGTTGTACATGTTGCCTTGTGGTGATATTCAATTTTGTTTTCTATATAGCACTTGTATTTTCTGGTTTATATCTTAGTTAGTATTGGATTGTTGGGGTTTCCCCCCCCATATTCTTGTGTTTAATATCTTAGTTTTTCCACTTCCTGCTTAGTTATAGAGTTCAGCTGATTTACGGTTCTGTTTTTATTGTTTGTTTGTATAATTTGGTTGAGGTGTAGATAGCTGTCTGGTTTTATTGGTTCATTAAATTGGTTGTTCCCATGGTAACTTTTTACTTAGTGCATTTTTTCCTGAGGTTTGAAGGATGCTTTGAGGCTTTTCTGTGGTGGTCTGGTAATCTTCAGACTGCAACATGTCTTTACATCTTCCTCCACGTTTTGACTGTCTTAGTATCTTAACTCTTTGCTGCTTACGTGGATCTGGTGGCCTCCTGTATTGCAATTTCTATACCGGCATTTAAATGAAAGTGATGAAACACAGGATATAAAATCCATACAGCAAAAATAGATACGTGATTTAAATATACTATGCACAGGTGTAAGGAAATCTATTCCTTTTCAATCTACGCTTATTCTGTCAGGAAGATCTCCTGTCTTATGCATGGAAGTATGTATCACGGTCCCAGTACATGGTGGGTCTAATTCTGCTTTGAATGTCCCAGCCCTTTTACAGCACACAAGCAGCAGAAGAACATCTTAAAAGACAACCTACCTACCCAAAAGGAATTTCTGAACATCTTCCCTAAAAATTCATACAAGTAATAGTGGTAACTCTAGATCAATTATATAAAGCTCCCCACAGAGCTCAAGGGACCAAATTTCTTCACCACTGCTGCACTCCGTTCACAGCAATGGCCGGTGAGGTTCTGAGTCTGCTCCGCTTTCTTGTGAGAACAAGGTACAATCTGAGGAGAGCCCCAGACTTCAGAGGAGTCCAAAACTGATCAGAGCTACTCTTGTCCCTTCTGTTTCCTGTCCAAGAACAGCTGAATTAAAGCAAGGCATTAGACTCACAGTGAAGTGACCTGAGACCATATTAAACCCTCTGCCACAGGACTCCCATCTGAGACAAGAGAACAGTGGAACTCTCCTATTTTGAAGATGTGTTTTGGAAATCAATTTGCTAGTTTTGTTAAAAACACAGATTGCCTAACAGTGAAAAAGCTGCACATACACCTTACAGAAAGTATATGAGGTAGAAACAAAAAGTCACAGTACTGGTGGATCCTGATTACACACAGCACATCCACATCCTGGTATGGCTCAGTGCCAGAGAGGGGCAATTGTTCAGCATGCTATGCTAAACAGAAGAATGAAGCTGTGCTGAACCAAATATGAAAGTTTAACTGTATTTTTCTGACTACTGGAATCATATGCACATTCATATTTATTTGGAAAACCTAGATTATTTTTCTGTTTTATTTCTTGTAAAATTCAACTTGAAAACTTGAGGCTGGCAGCTAGCAAGTAACTTGTCCCCAATGTCCCCAACAGTTCCTTTTCTTTTATAATGCCTACCCTTTAAACAGCCTTTTGGACTAAGCAATCCTTGGTATGGAAAGATTATTTAAAAAAACCAAAACAACTAACCGAAAAAAAAACCAAACCCCAAAACAAAACCCCCGCGCCCAAATACTCTTATTATAGGCTAGACTTCTCCACTAAATTCTACGAGATTTCTCTGTAATTGTTCAACCTGCAAAAATAGTACTGACTGAAAGTCTGACATTTTATTTTGTAAGGGCAACTCTGTTACCACAAATCTTCACATCCATTTCTACTGAAGAAAATGCACAAAACGAAAGAGTCAAAATGCACAATGCAGATTTTTGTCTTAATAATGTGCCCAAGTTAGATAGTGCTAAGGATATGTATGACCAGATGGCAAAAGTTCAGAGCTTTTTGCACTCGGGATGAGAAATCATATGAATTCCTGGGGAAGGATGCAAACCAGTTGCTAAAAGGGGCAATTATAGAAACATTTAATGGGAACAATGATGTCCATTTTTCCAAAGTGTCAGGAAAGAAGCAGTTTTGAGATCTGATTCAGGCCACCTGCAGACTCAGGCAGACATCAATCAGTTGACACTGTTCAGTTGGAAGGTTATATTTACAACCCAAGGAACTACAGGTGGATTTAAGAGGTTTAAACTAGTGAAGTCTTCAGCATTCTGTAGCTGCTTTGGAATAAAAAGGAAAGCATGAAGAAACAACTCTGCCATGGAGTAAACGCACCTAATCCTGGGGTTTTGTGCATGTGACTTGGTAGATTGAGAAGGGATTGCTTTAGATTAGTCCTATTCTTTTTGCCTAATCTTTTCTTTGGTAGAAATGGATTATGGTAGCACGCTGCCTTTGTAAAACCTCATCTTGAAGCCTGTGCTAATTTTGGATACTATTTATTTGGATCATTTTGAAAGGATGCTATTGAATTTAATGGAGAATGATAGCCTCACCTGAATATGTTGTAGTTTGTTTTTCTCAATTGTCCCATAGTAGAAGCAATTCTGTGTTACAGTCTACAGAGCAAAGCATTGTAATTATGGCCAGTAAATTATACAGACTTTTGAACGACACAATCCTATTAGGTTTCTCTAGAAAAGCACTGATTTCATTCCTACTACCATTCTGTAGGATGTTTCCAGAAGGAAAATTTGAGCTAAAGCAGAATCTCTACTATCTTCCTCTTGGCCTCCAGCTACTACAGAGCATAACAATTATAAACTGATAAATCACTTGAATGGTTATGACATCTTCCGTTGACTAGGAGGGCAGTGGTACATACACACATGCTGCTGCCAACATTTAATAATGTCAACTGAATTAAGTAAATGATGATTTAGCCTCAGCTGAGCTTTTAAGGACAAATTTTTTTTTCTCTCAAATAGGGATGATGGTTGTACTTCCTATATTCAGATCTTGTTACACTTTAAAAGTCCAGTTTATAGGTTTGCTGATTTCACTAGGCATTTTGCCCACGCTGAAAGAGCAGGATATTGGAGTCGAGTCCTGCCATATAGATTTAGGAGGAGGAAAACTCTTAAATTCCCAGTGTGTGGGACAAGTTTCACATGGTGCAGATACACAAGTGTGCTTTATTCCAGAAATTTTTACATCCTACAAAATTATAAATAATTTCCAACCTTTAGATGTAATAATCTTGGTGTGTCCCCACCCCCCTCCCACAAAAAAGAAAAAAAAAATAAAAATCACAGTGCTCCAATAACTGATAGACAGTCTGAGTGGCATAAATGTATTTGTTTAACTAGCAGCCCTTGACCCAAATGGCAGTTCTTACTCCTGCCAACACAGTTGCAATAATATTTGCTCACTAAAATGTCTGAGTTTGATTGTTCTTTTTCCTCGTTGGGAAGGGGAGAAAAGGCAAACTGGTGTAGGCTGGGAATGCAGAGATGGTTAGCATGAGCAGAACTACTTGCTAGACTCGGACAAGCTATGCAAACCATTGTCTGCTTCTTGACCAAGATGGTGTCAGTTCCGTTTGCCAACATGCACTGCAGATATATGAAACCACTAAAACAGCCACACACACATTCAAGGTTTGTCACTTTTGGCACACGGACTAGAATAACTGTATAATCCCAGTGTTAAAATACATGCAGTAGGTGGTCTATTTTTGCTCATCCCCTGTTCCCTCTCTCCCCTAAGTGACACTGACAGCATCTGCTCAGCAGACTGCAAAGGACAACAGCATCACCCCACTGAATCCACCTTTTTGGCACACCAGCCTTGTTTTAATTTTGTATTTGCCACTGTCTGATTTTAACTGTGCTAAGAGCACAAGTTTAACTATATATAGGAAGCCTAATACATGCATTACAGCTGTAAAATAACACTGCAGAACAAAAAAAAAAAAAAAAGATGAAACACAGGGTACAGCAGACAGAAGAAAGAGGAAATTTTGTTCATGCTTCAGCCATGAAGAGAGCTAAATTAAGCAAAGAATTCCATTTTCAGAAGGCATTTTTTAATAACATCATTATCACGCAGGTCTGCTCAAGAATTATAACTTCATAATGAAAAGAATGCAGAATGGACTTCGAAGCATCTGATTTTCCATGCTCATGAGGAGAAGCAAGCATGTTTTTCCACTGCATGTTCACTCAGTGGCTACAATCAAACTGGTCTCATTGCTCTTTTCTGTACTGCCTGTACATTATTGGCCGTGACTCATTAATGTCAGTATCACCAGAAGGGCCCAGTTTTGCCTTCCCTTTAGGCCTGGGGAGCCCATTTGACTTTATGACGAGAAGCAAACCAGAAAGAAACTGTCACTGTATGTTTGAGAATATCAGCATATCTTATTCTTAAGATATCAAAATATAAACCTTTGTTTCCAATCATGCAGCCAAATACATTTTTCTTGATTAAAAAAATGTATGCTAGTATGAAGGCAAAGAGACACCACTACCTCAAAATCATTTAAATCAATGCTTAAAGAATGCACTTTTTTTCCTTTGTCACACACACTCTAGATGCATTCCTGTCTCCTCTCCCAAAGTTATCCTCACTCATTTTTAAATGTTAAAATTGTAAGCAGTACATTTTAGTAAGTACATTTTCCCTACAAATTATACCCTGACATGCACCTGATTTATGGATGGGGAGGGGGGGTGTTGATATGACTGAAGAAACTGGGGAGAGAACAGTATTTCAACTCTAAAAGGTTTCTAGATAATCTAAAACATATTCCTCACAGTGATTATATCTACATTCTTCATATGATTATACCTACATTCTTTACCATTCAATATTGTTACTCCTTACTGAATTCTGAAAACAACTATTTAGCTGAGAAAGACTAAAACCCACCAACTTTCAGTGAGATTTACTGGGAAGAGCTTTACTCAGCTTCACCTTAAGCAATACTTTCTACACTTTCATTTAAGTACGACAGATTAGCCCCCCTCTCCTCCCCAAACCGGTACCCATCTTTTCCTGTTCCCGTACATATTTCTCTCACACAGACAGTTTCTTGCTCTCATAGGAAAGAAACGAAAACACATACCACACAGAAACAGAATAAACAAAAGACAAGTCCACAAGAGAAAGCCACTAGGACACCGGATAAAATATTTTCCCATGAATCTAAAAAAGATAACAGGCACTTGCTTATATGTCTCCTTTCATCCCTGAAAGCTTTAAAGTTAATTCATGGTTTCATAACTACAATAAAGTAACCATGCAGAGATTAAAATCAGGGCTTCTTTTTATTTGGATATCAACAGTATGAATCCCACCCAGGTCTTTCTAAAAGCAGCCTTGGCTGACACTCCAAAATGCTTCCTCAAGTTCATCTTCAGCCAAATAAGAAGTGGTCTGGAAAGGATTCATCCTTTTAGTGTACACAGAAGATCCTCGGTTTGGATCTATAAACCAAGTCTTTAAATTCCATTGTAATTACTTTGCAGTCATAAATAGAACAGACACTATTTGTGGCATCCCAGCTGGGTTTTTAGACAAGGTGCACACATCTTCAAACAGAGCATTCAAGAAATAAGTGGGGACGGTGACAGCGACCTGAATATGATAATACATGAATTCTCAAAAAGCAAACAAGAGCAAACAAACAAAAAAAACCCACCAAGGCATATTTTTTTTAACATGCAGTAACAGAAAAATTGTATTTCTATATTGGGGAAAGCTGGATTCCCACCTTGAAGGTTTCTGTTTTCAAGGAAGACAGGGTTGGTGCAAATAAAGTTCTGCTATAGCAAAGTACTTTAAATCATTTAACTCTTAGATATGATGACTTAATAACAATCTTACACAAATAACTGAACTCGTCACTCTGAATTGAAGAATCAAAATCAAAACATCATTTTCCCCAAGAGACACATTCTGTGAGAGACAGTCATGGAAATTTAAGAGTATAACTAGAGTTAATGCTTGTTAAAGATTTTACCAAAGATTACGAGTCATTCACAGTCCCTCTGATATCTAGAAATGGCTAGCTTCCATGGATGCATATGCAATGGTCACAAGTCCCTCCATTTTAAGCCAGAATAAAATTCTTTCCACAGAGGTTGTTTACCAGGGGTTTCCCCTGACCCACAGTACTTGCTGGCTCTTCTGCTAAATAGCGAACGATACTTGACCATTAGCACTACAGCCAATGGTGCAGATTTCTGTTTATAAGGTTAGTATAAAATGAATATTCAATAGATCTTTTAACATGCCCAGTTATTGCACTGATTTTTAAAGCCTTAGAGAAACATACCCTCCAAGTTTCATAAACTCAGCAGTAAAACATCACTGAAAAACATGCATAATTAGAACATACAGCCATTCTCGGAAACATCTAGTTCCGTATCTGATCTGCAACACTGATCTTAAGTAAATGCTGAGGAAAGAGTGACAACCGAGCAAGTATATATGATATCCCTCGGTGCCTCTAGTGTCAATCTCTTAACACACAAAGTACTATATCAACATAACTTTGTATTGTTGCTCTCCATCAATGCAATGGCAGACCAAAAATGAACTAGAGTTTTAGAAGAACTAATTTTCTAGTCGAGAAGAATGATTGGTAGAATATATTCTGAACTAAGAGGAGAAAAAAAAAAGGAAATACAGGAAGTGTTTAAAAGAGCTTACAGGTATACAGGATAACAATATGCATGGTTTACAGAAAACACCAACCACAAGGGAAGACTGAAAGAACTGGAGCTCTATCAAGCAAAGTAAAACAAAAGAGACATATGATTTTTAAGCTTAAAAAAAAAATGAAAAAAAGACAGACTACTGCAAAGGGCAAGCTAGCAATCTGCTTCCCATATCCATAGTGACAAGAAGTGATGGAGTGATGGGCTTAACGGCAGAAAAGAAGTTTTTTAAACATTAGCAAAAAATACCCAAGAGTAAGGGTAGTGAAGCTCTGTAATAGATTGCCTGGGGACCTTAAAGAATAACTGTAAAATTTTGGAACAGGTTAGACAAACATCTGTCAGGATTACCTCATGCTGCCTTGGGACAGGGTGATGAACTAGATGATCTCTTGTGCTCCCTTTTAACCCTAAAATTCTATAATTAGCAAAAAGCCCCAATATTTCATGGTAAGAACCAGAGAACATCTTCGTTCACTAGCAAACCTAAGACAGTGATTAAAAAAGCAGTGTTCTACCACTGGATTAAGATTTTTTTATTTTTTATTTTTTTATAATGCTGCAAAGAAAAGTAAAAGTTTCAACACATATTTGCATTCTTCAATCTGAAAGAAGAAAGAGCTGTTTTTATTATGCTTCCAGGTTTCTTGTGTATGAAAGTAAACTCATAAGTTCCTTGGGGAGAAAGAGAGGAAGAGAGTCATCCTCTAAACCTCATCTTCTTGAGAATGGAGGCTAAAAACCTAATTAGAGATAAAGAAGCATTCTCATGAGGTGTGGAAGACCTATAAGGAAGAGAGCATGCTACATCTGACGAGACTCAGTTCTTCAAGGCACATCTTCACTGTGTAAAGTACCATTGTGCAGAGACCATGCCATGAACTACATGAGGTCTATAACCAGAAGCTGTACAATTGCATTGTCGTGGGCTGAGAAGCACCAATTTTGACTGCAGAAACTGCATCACACAAGCTAACCAGGAAGCAGACTCAAGGGGATGTTTATGAGTGGCATCATGCTCCATCCAGTGTGCACACCAGCCTAAATTAGTGCTGGCTCAGGATTCCCTCTACTCTCACCTCTACTGAGGTAAGGAAGAAAAAAGAAGTGATGGAAAGAGGCTTACATCATATTTGCTGTTCCCAAGTAAATATTTTTCAACCTTGTTATACATGTTCAATGAGGTCATTATTAGATAGTATTAGAGCCCTGTGCGAGACCCAGACTTAAGTTCCCACTAAATTATTTGTTTTTCTATAAAGTGGAATAGTTCCACCTGAGGAAAGCCAAGAGTATAACAGTGTTGGGACTCACCTGATACCTCACAGAGACGAGACTTGAACTTCCTATATTCTCAACACTTAGCTCTGATGTTGCACCAACTACCTTTCTATTCAACTAGCTGTTTCTCTCAGATCAAAACTTGTGATGCCCTCACAGAGAAGGAATGTTTTCCAGCTCAGCATCCTTTGAAACGTATGCTTCCCTTAAGAACAGCTTTGAAAAATCAGGATTTTTAAGTCAGTTTCATACACAAATATTTTTCTCACATTTCACAAAGTCTCTGATTTAGTTCCCTTTCCAGGCAAAATGTAAGTAACACCTGAGAGGGGGTACACTTTGGAGTTTCTCACAAGTGCCAGACTAGTCTGGCAACCCTGCTGCCCCACTTTCTCATGGTGCCCCTGAGAAAATGCCCTGCCAGCATTCAAAGACATTCCAGGGTGGGTGCTAATGAAAAGCAGCAAAGCCTACTCCGGCTCCTCGTCCTCCAGGAAGAAATGTAGTTACAATGAGCAAGAGAGACAGAGGACTTGTACCAACCCAAAGGAACGGCAGGGAGCTCAAGAGAAACACAGAACTGTGGTTTGGAGTTTTTTTTGCTTTGTATTCTCTTCCTTTTCCTGCCCTCCTCCCTCCAAGTTTATTGCTTGTAAAACTGCATGAAGAGAATGCAGCTGAAGATTGTAACCCAATTACTGTCCATTTGGATTAGCCCAGAACCCCTGCAAACCTACCCTAAAGAGTCCTCAAATAATTTCTCTTTCTTCTCATTCCCCTCTAGGCCTTCAACACCACTTCTCAGGGGAAATACTGGAAGTGGTTAACTCAGGATGAACACTTACACAGACCCTGTGCCGTTCCAGAATCAGCAGAATAAATTTGTATTAGACAGAAAGCTTATTTTAGACCTATATAATCAAGCACTTCATGTTTACAAATGCTACCTATGCATTAATAATACTACTTAGAGCACACATTCGCTTTTTGAATTATTGTATTGTGCAAAAACATTTTTAAAGGCTACTACACAAGAAAACAGCACCAGCAGCTGTTATCCAGCACTGTATCAGATTTTCTGGAGGAATAAAGACGTATCGACACCTTAGAATACGAGGGGCAGCCTCCTGAAATGCAGTAGTCCTCCTAAAATGTCATCACACTAACCCTCCACCAACTTCTCAGAGCTATGATGTGAGCACAAACAGGGGAGGCTCACATTTGTGTCTCATGCCTGTGCTAAGGCCTCCCTAAATTGAAAATACAGCTGGTTGCAGCGTGCAGCTTTCACCAACTAACAAGGCTGGCATCCCTGGATATAACAGAGAAATTTAATGAGGTTTCAATATGTCACGCTAATAGAGCTAAATCAGAGATACTATGACTGTCAATGACGTTATCCTACTAACTTCTCGCCCTGGACATATAAATGGCTCCTAAAGAACATGACTTATCTGAGCGTTAAATTGAATAGGGTTTAAATAGCATAATTAAAGATAATATGAATCTACTCACGTTAAATATGCTGAAAGACTTCAGACACTAGAATAAATACAGTCTAATCTCTGGGGAAGGATTAGTGTGATAAAGATGACTACAGTTCCACTGTTTAATTTTGTCATGTAGATGCTCCCTGTAGACACTGCAGAGATAATTTTTCTAAAATAGAAAATGAGGTTCTCTTTCTGAAGGCATGCAAATCCAAAGCTTAAGAAAACAAAATGTTATTCAACCTTGTAAAAACAGAAGGCTGAAACTGCCAAATGTAAAATGATATTGAATAGCATCCACACTCATCCAGTTTAATGAGGTTTCGGACTCTTCATGCCAACTCTGGTGCCCAGAGTAGTAACACACAACCTATGCACTGATTTACTAAATCATAAGCTACAACTTCTAAAAACTATTTAGTATAGGTAAATAGTTGTAGCTTTTTGAATTATGTATATGAAAAGCACAGTAACACAAAGACTTCTTTATACCAGCAAGCAGTCATGTGTGCTAATGATTGACTCAAAAGCCACCCGAATAAAGGACATATAATTTGACTTATTAAGGTTTCAGAAATTTATTCAGGTCAGACCACAGTATTTTGTTAATGGTTCTGAGAAAATGTGACTTCTTATGTCAAATACTTAGTAATACCAACTACTAATCTAAATAATTGCTGAGATTTACCATCAGAAAAATCACCAGATGGTGAACTGACAAGCTTTCTAAAGAAAGTTCACATAAATATACCCCAGGCATACTAATCTTTATTGGATTTGCCATACGTTACAAATACGGCCCTACTTACATTGAAGATAGTAAAAAGATAGACTTACCTTACAAATCACTAAAGAGCTGCTGGTTAATGGGTGCAGATATGCAACACAATATTCTGGAATAGGATTTATACTGCTGAAAAATACAAACTAATCCTCAATAAATTCCTTAAGGTGTGTAATTAGGGAAGTAAGAAATCTGAATTTATACAAAAATATGACAAATATTTACAATGGCGTTTAAAAAAATCCTGTGCTTAGTTTACTAATTCTCCTTGTCTGATCCTGCACTTCTGTAGTCAATCAAATCAGAACTGAGACTTGCAGGAATGCAGAAATACCAAGATTCAGTAGGGATTTATATATTTGTTTGTTTTAACTATAAGCAGCACTCTATACTGATGATACAGAAACATCCAAAACCAAACTCACTCCCCAAAAATAGAGGAAAAGACTAAAACTGGACAAACACCAAGCTGTAAAATTTTAGTTCCACAGTGTTTATTGCTGAGAAATTATTCAATGAAGTTGTGAGGTTTTTATAAAACTTTAACTTCAGACAGCCACTGTCATAATATTGTAGCTACATTATGCTAAGTTTTAAACATACTGTGCTGTGTGAAAAAAAAAAAGAATGGTTTACATGTTATTAGAGGAAAAAAGTAATCTTGATTGAAGTCATAAAGCTGAATGAAAACAAGAGCAAAAAAGCCCAAATGCTGAGATAGGTATAGAATTTACTCTGGTTACAGAAATGATGTTGAGAATAGTCTTCATATTCTGCTCTACCAAAGAATCACTAAAGTGTAATTAACAAGACCTATTTCATCATACCTTACTTTACTTCAAGAAATAAAGAAAATGCTGATAGATATCAGCACCGCTCTATTTATATACAAACTCTGCATATTGCAAAGTAGTCAAATGCACACATCAAATATTATTTACTATTTTCATTATTATTAGACAACTCTGACAACTGAACTTACCTGGCATTTCATCTGAAATACACTGTATACATCATATACAAGGAAAGAAAAACACTCTGCAGATATTTTTTTCCTAGAGAACAATACAATTTTATAAAATGAAAGGGGGAGGGGGGGGTACCACAAATTCTATCCTACTTTTTCCTGCATGAGGAAACAGGAAAAATTTTGGTATTGTCTTGAGGTCACCGGAAATACTGCAGTGGTGAATATGAATAAGTCTTCATTAGGTGACTGCTGCTTTGTGGTCAGTACTTGGGAATGGTTCTGGATTATAATTTTATTTTTATTGGCTGCAATTTAAAAGATACCTTCTTCAGTTGGTGGAAAAATAATGCTCCTTCTTTAGTTCTAAGAACAGCAGCCTAAGGCTGGAATGCTCTAAAGAAACCCAAGCTTTTGTAAAATGATGTCATATGCCAACTGTGCCAGGCAAATGTGTAGTAATAGCTAAAGCATTCTATAATTAAAACAAGTCCCTTGTTAGAAGAGACTGAAAGTGATCAAAGCTCTTTTGTCTGTTCAGACACTTGATAGATGTGAAAAGAGTTTTGCTTACAGTGAAGATGGTGCTGTGGTTTCTGTCTCCATCTTAAGTGGCAATAGAGTACACATCCTGAACTATGCCTATTTGCAAAGAAACTAATAAAAGTAATACAGTAAAATGAATACAACAAAGGGGCATTCAACACAAAATAAGCAGGTATTTCTAGCCCACATAAGACATGGAGTGGAGCCTTAAATATCTGAAACTATAGTGGCGAGGCAATAAAACAAAGATATTTTGATAGTACTGCCAACAAACTGTCTGCTCAGGCTAAAGAGAGCATTTGATACCAGCAGTCACTTGATTACAGTATGTGGTCCATGACTATTTTTTTACACTATTATGTTTCTAAAACATGTCATATTTACCATGAAACTTTACATGTGAGGAGATACATTGAAAATAAAGTATTTTATCAATTAAAACACATTCCCCAGCTTGCCTCTGACCTTGTACCTTTTCTATGCCCTAAATTGCCTTAAAGGGTGGCATGGATATCCAAAGGCACCATTTCTAAGGAAGAGTATTTTCTCATCTAGATACACTTCAATACAATTTTTGTATGCCACATTTGTTCTTTCTTCTTGGACTTGCAGAGGTACAAATATACCAAAAGGCAGACAGTTCTAACAATAGCCCCAGCCACGTTTGCAAGAGACATATCTGGAAATTTTAAATTGAAGTCTGTTCTCCTAACATTTCCTTTACACTGTTAAGCAACAAACAAACAACAAAATCAAACATTACTGAATCTGCAGCACTCATCACGCTTTTAAAAATTCCAGTTCCCTGACTCTGAGTGGCAGGTACAAGACTGGATATCAACATGAAAAGGGAAGTTACACCAACTCAGAATAATGGTTTGAAAGGAGTTGGTTAATGCTAAACTCTATCCTCGGCATTTGCCACCATGGAATTGAAGCTCCAGCACAGGAAGATATAAACATAAAACTACTTCTTTTCACCACATAGTATCAGGTCAAAAATAAGTAAGTCTGAGATAATCCACTGAGCAAGTGAGGAGACTGAGTCCACATTCAGTAATAAGCTCAATATGCAAACCCTTCATTCCTTGCAAAAGTTGGTACCTTCTTTCAAAGACTGATTAGGAAATCTTTGACTTCCTAATGTCTAACTAGTTCTTGGATAGTTTACAGGTTTTTTGCAATATCCAAATTCTTGACACTTTTCTAATTCAACACCCAATGAAAATGCAAAAGTATGCCAATATAAACACTGCATTTCTAATACACAACTTTCACTATGACAAATTAACATCATAAAGTGACTTTCACTACAAAACATAGCAAAGGTAATTTCAGGTGCAGGACTTGAGCTTCAATACTTTAATAAAAAAACATGTAAAACACGAGATGTTATGTAAAATAATACATGTATGTTCCACTCTTTCTGACACAAATAACATTTTGCTTTGAGTTGACTTCTGTAGTAAAGCTAAGTCAAGTATTCCATTATAACTTTAAAATACTTCAGTCACATTCTCCTTAAGGTAAACAAAACAACTGATTCATTAATTGTGAGCAAGAGTTTCCCAGATTTGAAAAACTTCCAAATTGATCTGCTTATGGTCCATCTGAAAAATCTAAATAATTCAAGGTAAAAAAAACATAATGTAGATCTTTAGAATTCTTTTGCTCTGACCTATCTACACTATATACCCTTTCCCATTATAAATTACCTGCAATCATGTAAGACTTCATTTCTCCATTCAAAAGCTTTTTGTCTGATAATTAGTGCTACATATAAATAGACCACACTCTTTCAAATACCTTTTAATAACTCCTAGCCCACATTCTGCTTTGGAAAAGACAAACAAACAACCAAAATTAAAGCCACACACAGAGAAAAACACATCAAACCATGTTATACAGACAAGCCTTCTGAAAACAGGCCATTTAGGGTGTTTCTAGACATACCATATTTTTCTGGATGCTTTGTGACCACTAATGCAATTTAGGAAGGAATTTGACCTGTCTCTAAAATGCTTCATCACTAAAGGCAAACATAATGATAGCTGGCTTCCTGGATCTGTTTTGAAAAGTTTTTGTATTAGGTTTTTTCCTATACCTGTTTTAAAGCAGGGCTAGTGCTCAGTCATTGTAGCTCTAAAAAAAATGTGCCATTTCTAGCCAAGAAATGTTAAACACTCCCATTAATGGATTACTAAACTCTTAAGTCTTTTCTTTGCAATTTCTAATGTAATATCATTTGATTGAGCTAAGGTTTCTTTCTGTCATCTCTTCCTACATTGATCATGTGGACGAGATGGGGCATGCAGCTGCATTGTTGTTTACCTGCCACATAAGCTACTGTACTGCAAAGTTTTAAAGTGGGAAGAATGATCACGAGGGCTTGGTAGCTGTGTGTCTTCACCAGCTGGATTTGCAAGGGAACAAAGTAGAAGTAGGTCTTCACCTAGTGGACTCAGTTCCAGTTCTACCATCTTTAATGATAGTTTACCCAGTGATCTTTTAGCAAAACCAGATACAATTCCAGTAAGATTACTAGGAAATCAAAACTTATAATAGTATGATATGTGAGGTTTCACTAACGGTATTCTTAGAAGGCTGTAACAAAGAAAATATGTAGCGAGAAACATGCTAAATAAGCTACACAATAGAAATATCAAAGTGCATCTTAAGGAAGCAAAAAGAACAAGTTTCATCTCTCCATAGGTATTGTCCCAGGGAACCATGATCTCATCAAATAAAAATACCAAAGCCATTAAAAAAAAATAAAAATGGGCAAGCTGGATTCTAGATCTGGGTGGCACAGGAGAAAACAAAAGGGGAGAATATTTCTTACCAAAAGATGGTGGGGAGCTTGCCTAAATTGGAAAGATCCCCAAAGGACTGAGAGACAGTGAAACTACATCCCTGTAACATCTACCAGTTCAGAATTTCTAAATGTTACTTCTAAAGAGATCATTTGAACATCCCAATGATTATCCTACTCTCAAGACACTCAACAAGAGCCTTTCCTCTCTTTTGTCTAAACTTTCTGTGAAACAATTGAAAATTAAATAAAAGGAATTTGCCTATCCATTATAATTGATACCAAGAATATTAATATCTAAGGTAGACTGGCAAGGTGCAAAAATGACAAAGTCTACCAGTTGGGCTCCAAGTTCATGCCTTTTTTTGAAATGTCTGCATACTTACCGCCTCCCTAACCAAAAATATCATGATGATACAATGGAAAGTTGATACAATAATAATAAAGCATTCAAAAAATGCCTTTAGGAAATTACTTCAGTACTGATGAATGAAATCCATAAATAAGTGTTAATCCCATTACACAACATGGTGAATTCCCAGCAATGCTGCATTTGGTGCTGAAGAAGAAACAAACCAAGCATTATCAAGAACTAACGTAATACAGCATAAGTAAAGATGCTCCGGGCTAAGGTTGAATTCCTTACTGTAGTAACTTTATTCAGCATGTTACTCAGATTTGTTACCAGCTAAATTTATAGACAAACCCGTACCTCAACATGTCCACCAATTGTTGTTGTCTTATAGTTATTGAAACCTCATCTGTTCCTGAAAACAAAATGAAGAGACAGTGCCAATCAGAGCAAGCAACACGTTTTGAAGTTACTGCTTGATCTGAGGTCAGTCAAAAGATATTAATTTCTCCAAAAATAGCAGATTCTGTACTATTGTGAATGTAACATTTATGGTTCAATAAAGTACTTCCACAGTTCCTTACCTGTTATGTATCTACTGAATCTGGTCACCTCTGCTTAGGGGTGAACTTGCCCTCCCAAATTATAGAATATTGCAGCATATACAGTGATATATTTGTATAAGAGAAATTTTCACAAGGTAGATAAAACCTGCTTGCAACTTATTTTCCTCATCCTCCCCAGTAACCTAAATGGAAATACAGGAAGGACAAGTTATCACTGCATCTGCCAGTACAGAGCAAAAGCTACACACTACATTTCTAAAGTACTTATATTCATGTAGTGAGTAGAATCAAACATTAAGTGACTTGATTTTACAGTGGTAAAGGAAGTACAACTTGCCCATGGAAGTTGTTGTAAAAGACCAAGCTAGTATTTGCATTTCCTGGGAGCTATATTGGTTCGCCTCTGCGTTTCTGCTAACCAAAGAGACATTTTCATGTTGACAGCTCACCAGAATCTTAACTATCACGTTTTAACACAGTGTGGCAGGGACAAGTATTGCTCTGCAGAGCTGGCTGGGTGCCTAGCTCAATGGGATACTGATCCATGACTCTGGCTCCTAAAACTGTAATACACAAGTAATAAATAGCAATGGATGATCTGAAACACCAGCTCACGTCAGTACCCTGTGTCTACTAACATTTCTACATTTCCTACCACCAGTAGAGCTGAAATTGAACCAGTAATTGTGGGAAATTTTAGGAAAGTATGTCAAACATAGACAAGATAATAGTGTCTGTCGCCCTTTATTTTTTTTTTAAATAGCATTGTGGGGTGCCATTTTTATTGTCTATCAATGACTTCCAGATTGTTTACTCAGTTCACAAAAAAAAAATTTAAATGATTTTGAAAGCGAGCGGTTAGGAAAAGTCACGGAAAACTGGAAAAGTACCAGAGGATTTCTTTAAAATGTAAGTAGTATCAAACTTCAAAATACAAAATTGGAGTAATCCCGACAATAAATATTCAATAAATTTATGAAAATAATCCAAAACACTATGACAATTCCCATTGTCCTGTAAAACAATAAGCAGCCACCCAAGAAGCAAGCCAAAATAGTTTGTTTTGTAGCTGTAGGTCCTTTTGTGCTATCATTTAAACTGACGGACTATCCATGGCCAAGTTATTTAACAAGAGGATGAAGAAAATTACTTTAGAAATTTCAAACACTAAATTTATGCTACTTACACTTGTGTGTCTGCTGAAGTCCAGATGTTGTCTTATCAGAGCTATACTTAGAGTAGGTTTTATGCTAAGCTTTGCACTAATGCTCATTCAAAGCTGTTAAAAGGCTCACCTCTATCCTGTATCAGAAGCAAAGCTTGATTTGTGGCAGCGGCAAGGAAGAACAATTTTCTTTTCAGTTGTACTGAACTGGTTGTGTGTTTCATCTAAATTAACTTGTTCTTTTAGCTGAGAATTACCAAGTGGTAACAAAAGTATGCAGAATTTATTTTGCCAACATCATGTCCAGAATTCATGACTTGGAACAATGAACACAGAGTGTGGACTTCGGAATGGAAAAAGCAGACTGTACAACAGGGCATTACTCACAGCCTGGCAAGGAGGGCTCTCAGAAAATAAATACAGTTGGCATTCTTTATCACTCTAAGTGACACAACATTCTTGCAGCATCCTGAATTCTGGAAATGTGTAATCAATATGGAATATTTTTATTCGTCATCTATAACCAGAACCTCTGACAGGTGTTCAGGTGCCATGATGAGAGCTGCGTACACTGTAGGCTGATGTCAATTTTTCTGAGTAGTTGGCAAATACAGCCGGTACCCCATTTACCCATTTAAAAAAGTGTTTTAAAGGGTCAGTACATGTTATAAACAAGTCACTGTTTATTAGGTATTGATAGTAATCATTACATCATCAGGAAATATAATGCTCTAGTATCAAAATATTTATTGTACTGAAATTTTAAATTGCAAATTACTTCAGTGAAGAAATGCTATTGTTCAAACCACTGTGTATCATGAAAAAAAATCTGACACATTATTTTCTTCCCCTTCTGGGGCCAGTTTCTTCTTCTCTTGCACTTTCTGTAGACTTTTATAGCTTTGTAACAGCTACCTGCAGCACTATTAGAGTTGAATGGCAAAAGTAAACACACTTATACTGAGAAGTACAAAACAACCAGATATCTTAGCTTAGGCATCCATAGGATATCCCATATTTATGTTTGAAAATGCTAGCATATGCCTTTTCATGCCTTTGCTTATTTGGAAAATAATGTAGCTAGTAATGTGGTTTTTTTTTTCACTGGCCTGTCAAGGTAAATTAAAGCCCATAAACTAATAGGAAATCCTAAAAATAGTTATGCTAAAATGCAAATGGTATTTTGTCATCCACCTTCATTCAGAATGGATTTGTTTCATGCTTTGCCATTTTAGGAAGATAGGATAGAGACACACATTGCATAAACATCTTTAAACTATGACATGCTTGGTAAAAAATAATATTAAAGTGATGCAGAGGCTGTTAGGCTTTTTTAAACTAATTAATCTTACTTTATTTTTGGGGGGGGGGGGCGGGGCGAGGAATGTCATCTTTACAGTGAAGAAACAGTAGAGGACAGAGCACAGGAACTGCTTTTCCACCCCTACAGTACAGAAAGCAGCAACCACTACACCCCAAAAAGCATGGGAAAAGGTGATTAATAGATTCAGGAATTTTTCTTCTGCTTTCAAAAATTCCTTCATCAGGCTGACTGTGACATGTGTGTAAACTCATGGGAAAGAGATGACGTAAAACCTGGAAAAGTTAAGTGAAGTCCACGCATCTGAAATTGCACAGTATACCTCACTTTCAATGTGATGCCAATGCTATCCCTGGGATGGATGAAAGGTTTAGAAGGAAAAAAGAGAAGAAAAAACCAAAAACATGGAGTGCACAATATGAAAGAACTGAGTGGCTGATGGAACAGAGGTTACTACTGCAAGCAGAGGTATGTCCCCATCAGACTTTCACCCTGGCTTCTATCTGGTTTGACTCACTTATCTGTTCTACTCAGAAAAGAAACCAGATCATGGAAATTAATTTTTTATAAAAAAAAAGATATTTAACTCCGTGCTTTCTGTAAAGCATGTCAGACTCTATATTTGCAATAGGGAGGAAGCATATCACCAAATCTGCCAAATAAAGCAGATTTTACCCAGAAAGTAGATACATTTTCACAGGAAGGCAACAAAATAAAGTCAGAGACAAAAGGAGTACTTAGTTGCCTAAAGATAAATACATGTTTAAAAGTTTTATTATATTGAGGCCAGAAACAGGACATGATGACCTTGCAAATGATATTACATGACTGGTTTAAGTGACACAGAACAAATACACACATTCAACTCCACCTTTTCAGAGATGGAGGACATTAAAAAAATCTCTTAAACTATGTTGCAGGTGGAGACAAGAAGGCCTGTGACAGAGATTGGGGTAATTTATTGACATTATATTAATTCTTTGACTAATTGCTCAAAAAAACTCAGAGATTAAATGACAGAAACAGATATACAACTCCCAGGAGTGGAAGGAAAAGATGTGGAGAAATTGCGATCAGCCAGAACACCAACTTGGGGCATCTCAGCTTGTAACCAACTCCAGAGCATATGAGCAATCTCTGATCTCAGAGCTTCGTAGGCAGACATCAAGGGAGACAAGGAATGTATACAACAAAAAACTTTCTTAAACCAGTGGGAATACTGATGATACAAAGTAAAGTGAGTGCAACCTCCACATTATTTATATGAAAGAAAGATTTTTTTAAAAATATCTAAAGAGGTCTCAGCAGCAGGCAAGCTAATAGAAACACTTAGTATACTCAGGGGCACAATACAGGAATACAGTATTTCTTGTAGATGAGGTAATTACAAGAAAAAAAGAAGGCAAGAATGACTGGATTTAGGAAACAGCTGTATTTGACTTACATGAGACCTTGTCAAAGTCTTATCTTGAAGGCATAGTAAAATTCTATAGTTGACACAACGAATTACTAATAAAAAGTTTCTTTAGTAAAAGAAAAAATATAGGTAGCAGTGAGATAATAACATACATGAAAAGTTTACCCCTCAAAAAAAACCTCAATAAACACCACCACCAAAACTCACACAGCTAAATCCAAAACAAAAACACAAACCCAAACATCTTAAGACATGTTTTAAGTCTGGAAGCTAATTATATGCGATGGAAGAATCCCTCTGTGGTATTAGTCCTTGCCCCTACCTCAGCCTGAGCTCCCCAAACCACATTTCTTTCAGTTTCAGTGGTTTGCACTTTATGGGGAAAAAGAGCTCCCATGCTAGATGAGGTCAATGATTCATATACCCCAATATCATCTCTCAAACAGTGGGCAGCCCCTTCTGATTCAGTAAGATGCAGCAAAACCTATTCAGTAGGTTGCTGGAGGATGAGCTGCCCCAATCTGGAAAAGTTTCCTCCTGACCTCAGACAGTAAAGGCTGGTTTAGCCTCTAAACATGAGAGGTGATACAGTGATGACTTTCCAAGCTTTTTTCTAACTTCTTACTGTAACTTTGTATACTCTTGTAAGGCACATAAATATGTGATGGTTTTTGGATCCTCTTTTAAATGGACAAAACTTTGAAAAAACTGGGGGTTTGGTGGTTTTCTTTTTCCTCCTGACTGTCTGATTCTTTTGTGTTCAAAGTCACGGTGCCCAGAAATTCCCCTAAATCATTTTGTACGCAGTTTTCACTGCAATAGGGAGACATCTCAGCTGCATTCAAAGGACTAAGCTAAGGTAGCAGGACCAGTTCCCCTATTTCAAAGGTCTCAGCACAGGTTGTCCTACTCTGCAAGAAGCTCAGCTACCCAGCTGCCTTCCCTCATTGTTTCTGACTAAGGAACATAAAAACTTAAAATCACTAGTCTTGATAAGCTGCCAGGTTATCATGACTAAAGTGTTCCAGTGCTTCTTTTAAGATAACTCAGGTACTTCAACATTTACATTACAGCATAGACAGACCCTTCATAACATCTGGAAATTTTTTCGCACACATGTTCTTCTCTGTGCCTCTGAGGGGAGGAAGCACATTTTTAAAGGCCGTTTGAAAGTCCTAATGGAGTTTGTTAACAAGTAGGTTTTGTTGACACACACCCCCTTCCTCCCCACTATCCACTTATTTAATTTCTGTTCTTCAATATAGCAAAGTAGGTATCCTAAGGAGAAAAATATTTCAGAACCCCATTCTGCTAATCCCTTGGATGAATCTCATTAAGATCAATGCATGTCCTTCCCCAAACCTTAAATAAGATCATTAGTAAAGACTCTTTGGTCCTAAAAGCTTATAATGTAGAAGTTAGCATTGTAGACAACCATGTGCACAGATCTGCCATTATTGCCATAAAGTCAGAAACCTTTGACAAATTTCATAAAAATACTGAAATATGTAAGATTCCCTTCACCACCACAAGTACCACCTAATTGTAAATCCATATACTTATCACTACTAGACTACATCAAGGGGGAATTTTAATAAATACTTAATATTTCTATGGCTCCTTAGCACTCTGTGCAACCACCCCCACAAAATATTGGTCCCATGCCGCAGTTCAGGAAGTGGCAGCAGATTTCCAGTGACAAACATCAAAATCCCCAGGCTGAGGTGCTGGTGGCGGGTGTATGCTGCCACTAGGAACAGGTGAACCACCTTCCCAAAGGCCTTTTCAAAAACCAAATGGCAACCGCATGTTTATTTTTCCAACCTATAACGTTTGTTTAGCTTTTCCTCATGGTAATTGTCACGATTATTAAAAATCTCTGGACCATTTACAGCGTGCAAATACCTATAAAAATTGACATTTCACCATGTCAATTTTGACACAAATCAATTATAACACTTCACGTTTCATGTGAGCAGGCTAGAGAACTACCAAGGCAGCTGTGCTCCTCCATCTTGCTACAGTATGCATAGCCATTCAACCTCTGCTAATTTAGAAAACCACTCCAAAACAAGTGAAGTGACGTGAGAGAGATTGCCAGAGCATGGCGGGCCTGCGAGAGACAGAGAGAGAGACAGACAGACAGACAGACAGACAGAGAGAGAGATGGTGCTTCCCAGCAGCCGGGCACATTTCCCTCAGTACTCTCAAAAGCCTATAAAAGAATATTCCTGTAAGGAAACAGCCCGCATTAGAAAAACTCACTGAACATAAAATATTACAAAAACTATAAAGATTAGAAAATCTGCTGTTAGTTTAGACATTTCAGGAAAAACCATGTGTACCAGAAAATGCTCTTGGGAAATCATATTAAAAGCTACTGAGGAGAAGGGAAGAGCTCGTGAGCTAGAATTAACCAAACGTTTTCAAATGGTGAGTAGCAAGGCAATGCAATTAGCCTGGTAGGGTCAGATCAGTGAAGGGAAAGCGGTTGGAATGAGAGAAACAAGGAGTAGGAAGATACCTGAGGGAGCAACATGACTTTCTGCTACGTGTCTGCAGGGTGTCACTTGTGCATTTCTTGGTGAGTGTGAGAGGCACAGGTGCCCAGGTGCTGGCGGGAGGCTGTGGGGTCTCTGTGAGGAGAGGAGAGGCCGGGGCTGCCCTGGGCCAATGCCGCTGGTTCCATGTGGCTCCAGTGGTCCCACCACAGGGCACAGCTGAGCCCCTCACAGCGGGCAGGCACCTTGGGGAAAGGTGCCACTAAGAAAGGGCAGAAGCTGCCTGGTGGTGAGGGGAGGAGTGTGAGAAACAGCCCTGCAGGCCTGAGGGGAGAGCAGGAGGAGGGGGCTTAAGCCATGTCCTGTCCCATCCCCGTAGGAATTCCCTGCAGAGCCCCCGCTGCAGCAGGCGGTATCTCCTGAGGGAGCTGCAGCCTGCGGAGAGCCCACACTGGGGCAGGGGAATGGCGTGAGAGGGCGAGAGCGGCAGAGAGGAGCTGGTACGNCCTCCCCATTTCACTTTCCCTTGCATCCTGTGGAGATGTCCTTGCATTGTCGTGTCCTTCCATTGCCTAATAGGATCTTAAAACAATTTTTACACTTTGTCACTGTAACATAAAATACTTGATAGCTCTGTTTTTAAAAGTGTGTGGAATACGAGACAATTAAAGCTGAAGAATTCAGACAACATGAAGCTTAGGTAGCATGACTGAAATAGTGAATTTAGGCAAGCCAGCACAGCCTGGTCATCCAACAGCTCAAAGGTAAACAGGTAAGAGACTGACATCCATACGGGAAACCTGTGAGTAAACCTCCCACAGTGACAGTCATACGAAGACTAAACACAAGTAAATGCAAGACAGGGATACTTCTCACTAGAACTTAAAAGTGTTACTTTTCACATGCTTTGCAATTCAAATTTATTAAGTAAATTGAGAAACTTTCCTTCAGTAGGCAACAGGTTTAATCTCTGCTGAAGCAGAATATAAAGCGGCATTCCAGCTACCAAGTTCATTTTAACTTGTGTCTCTGCTGTTTTCCATTTAATTACTCGAAGAACTTCCACCAGCTTGAATAGATCCAGGATCAGCCCCTTGAGAGAGTGATTCTTTGTGAAGCACTATAAGGAATGACACTTGTCACAATATTCAATAATTTATTAGGACTTTTTTTTAGTTATTGTCTCCACCACTACCACTGGACTCTGTTAATCATTTCTCAATCCTTTCATGAGTGAAAACAACAAAAATTAAGGATGTATTTTTTTTAAAAATTATTTTGTTGTTAAATGGAGAACGTTAATTCAAATGGATCAAACTTTGGAGGACTGATATAAGCAGGCGTTTGCCCAGGTATTATACATTAATAACCTTACTTAAAATTACCACAAATAAGATGCACAGAATTTTATTTTAAACATGTTCCAAAAAAGAAAAATTAAAACCCAGTTAATTTAATTATGACTGTGCATTTATGACATCTATATATAGCTGCCAGTTAAGAGGATTTGCATCCCCCTGAATAAATGCCAAGGAAGTGATTCAGTAAACCCACTTATATACAGATTTCCTAAAGTACCATGTGAAAAGCTTTTATTAAAAAAGATTGAAGTTGCTCATACCTTAAAATAACTTCAGCACATGATGTAAGATATACTATAGTCAGTCTGATTTTTTTGAATTCAGAAGGTAATTAGGCACCCCATTCTTGGAACAAGAGCTCTGCTATTATGATTACCAGTGAACTATAAAATTTTCTCTTCACAGATTCCTACTTTGTCAGAGATCATCCAAGAAATATTACTTTTAGAGAATAAGTGCACACAGGAGAGAAATCTTTAGTAGGCTGATTTGACCTATATAAAAAGACAATTCTCTGTACTTATGTGTGCAACATGACTATTGAATGAAGAACTTTGTGCTTTGATCTGCACACTGATGAGAGCTGGGCAAAACTTATTCACAAACCGCAAAATTTCCACGAAATGCAGTTTCAGCTTGAAACTTTCACAAATTCAACCCACTCTAGTAAAAGCAATTTGTTCAGAAATAACTTTAATCTGATTTTATGGGTGTTTCTGGCCAATCACCCCTGCTTATCCATCACTACCACACACAAAGATGGATGATGATGATCTTTAACCCAGTGGTTTGTAAGGAGGAAAGTGGCTTTAGCCAGTCACCTACAATGAAACACAGGCAGTTTTTGTTTGCTGAAGGGCACACAAACTCACAATCTCAAGGACAGATATCTGGATAATCTAATGATCATATGGCTTTATGTCTCCCTTATTCATTCTCGTGCATGTTGCAGAAACATGTAAGTGTGCACATGTACCAAACCAGACAAAATAACTCAAGTGATGTCACTTCCTGGGTAACGTGTCCCAACCACCACACTAAAGTGGCCTTTTTTTATATCTCTCAAATTATTTGAATAATTTACAGATGTGGAAAGAAAACGCTTCATTCTACCAACAGTACATTTTTGTTAGCACTAGCTGATCATCACAGTTTTCGGACTCAGTGAGACAAATACTCTCCGCACACCCATATTAAAGCCTTTGCAACAGTTTATCAAATCTTTGGATTAAATAGTTGATCAAGTAAGGCATGGCAATCAAATTCTTTACAGAATCCTACTGATCAATCCCTCCACATCTGAATATGCAATAATAGAAAAAGCAGTTCAACAATAAATAGTAAAAAGCTTAATACTGAAACCTAGTTCATTTCTCCAGTCAAAGCTAAACCAAAAGGTTTAAAGATTGTGTTAATAGTCTTGACTCTTACTTTATTCTTTGAATTGCCTTAGCTCTTGAAAGTCATCCCATCTGGACACCTCACAAAAAGCTCTTCCGGTAGTATGAGACAAGGTTTCCAATGGGATTTCTCAGCTGACATCTTTTTGTGAAAGTAGCATGAAGCAGTTAGAGAAAGAGTGGCCAGCCTGAACTCTTTTAATCCAGCTCCATTTACCTAAACTCATACATATAAAATTGCTAGGAACTGCCACGTCAAAGCTGAGCCAGGGAAAACTGAAAGCTAAAAACACTGTAAGCAAGAGCAGTTGTACTTACTAAAACCACTCCAGAGAGCAATGGACTTTGTGTGCTACGCTGGAAGGCAGGAGATAGATTTTTACTTTTTTTAAATGTTTATATTGGAGCCTGTAGCATTAGGGTCAAGTCAGATGTGCAACCCAAACCCTTGGCTAAGATTATATTCATCGCACACACACGGAACAGAAACAAGTGTGCAGCTGCCAGTAAACCTCTAGTTCTGTGCCTTTCTTAGTGAATTTGTTTTACCTTACTTCAGCACAGCTTGTACATTTATTTGGTACAAGTTGTTCATTATTTACCTTCCTCATGACCATCTAGACAAACCATAGCTACCACCTGTACATTACTTAACCTCTCCCCTGACTCTGCAAAAATTCCTACAAATGCTTCTTTTCAACAGCTTTGCACTGTCGAGAGTGGCAAATCTTCATTAGTTCTTCTAAATTCAGAAAACCTGACTTTCAAACCTGACATACATTCATGGAGTTTTACAGGCCAGATCTTACAGATTACATAAAACAACGGAACTTCAGTGGAGCTAATGGAGCAGCAAAAAACATAAGAAAAAAATCTTGTGCAGGCTAATCAAGCTTTACATACCACAAGGACCTCTGAACATGAACTGTAACATAACAGAAGCTGGAGAAAAGACAGTGCAAATGAGTACAGAGAAACACAAATGTCTGACTCCGGAGTAATGGATTGTCAGGCAGTGCACGGAGTATCATAGATTTTACTGCTTAAAAGCAGAAAGCAAGTCCTATATTAAATTATGTGGTGTACCAGAAAAATCATCATCTGAAACAAACAGGTACAAAAAGGTCACATCTCCAGAAGTTTCAAGGTGAGAAGCACAGGAAGCCAATCTTTGTTTGGAAACAGGGTAGCATTTGTGACACCTAAATTGTTTCATTGCACCTCAGGCAGCAATCCAAAGCTACTAAACTATGACCACAAACCACATATGATTACAACACATCTAGGAGATTGTGTCATAACAAGAGTCTATTTTTGCATAAAGTACATGGGCTATTGAAAGGGATATAAGTGTCCTTTGTGTTTTGTAAGTGTATGTCCTTCAATGGCTTACCAGTTATATCTGGAGGTATCACACAAGAATGCAGCAATACAGAGCACATCATACAGACCAAGATTCATTTTACCTAATGCCAGAAAACCTCTTAACAATAATACATTCTTTCAGCAAAATTTTTCATGCAGGTAGTTCTCACATAAATCTCCGAATACCATGTCCTAAAGAAAAGTGTTCCAAGCTCCTCAAACTTTTACATTTTCTTTATTTTATAAAAAGAAATTGAACACAGGAAAAGAAAGTGCCTCCAAAGCAGACCTCTGCTAATGCAAGTTGATTATATAATCCCATTCAGAAAGTCAGACTTTACCTCTGAATTGCGTTTGGTTTTAGTCTCGCCGATGACATTAAAAGGCAATTCCAGAATGTTGTTAGAAGAATATTCTTACCATCAGAGGAGCATTTTCCAGCCTAAATTTAGTCAGTTAAAAATCCTTTTTTTTCTGGGTCAGCAGCATCCTTTAGCTTAAGCACCCCTTCTCTTACCTGAGCACTCATCCCTGCTATACATTTATACAGATATATTACATGTTTCCATCCAGCCTTCAGTTTACAAGGCTAAACGAAAAGCTCTCTAGTTTCTCTCCTAAAGCAGCTTTTTTGATCCCCCCCATCCATACTGATAAAGAGGGTTTTTTTACTACAACAATCCAACAATATTGTTAATTTAAATCAAGCTATTAATAAACAGAAGCTTAATTGTAGGCTCCTGAAACTTCATCTGGACAGGCAGGAGGTCCAAAACTGAAAAATACATAAAGAGATCCCAAATTCAATAGAACTTGCTGGTGGGTTATACTGAATTTTAAAAGGAGACAAGTGTAAGGTTGCATCCCAATTTTACAGCATATTTATCATAAAAAAATCCATAATATCATCTTAAATTTTTATTATTATATTTCCTTTAATATTGAAAGCAAATTTATTTTTTGTAGATGCAATATTATCATAATTTACAGACTCTCTACAAACTAGAAAAAAGACAAGAAATGAAGGGTGTAATTCCTATAGTTTATGAACTCTCTATTGCCATGTGTCCAGCATCTGAATTAGGCCATTGGACCGGACCAAGGAGGGGTGGGGAAAGAATAATGAAGAGGATGGAAAAAAAAAAAAAAAAAAAGCAAGGCAGGGTAATCTTCTATCGAAGTCTGTTGCTTTAGCTGTGCACTGAAGCTCTTCACACAATACCTGAAAATCCAGCTATTTTCATGTGATCATGTTGCACACATCAAGCCTCACAGAGAGAATGCCACAGGAACCCTTTGCTAGACTCAGGCCTAACCACCACCGGGAATGCAGCCCTACAGAGTCCTGAGGTACAGAGTAGTGCAGCTCAAGAGAAAACATGGGGAAGCCAGGCTATTATGAGGGGTCATCTCTTAGAATCAGTTAGATTTGGATTTTCTCAAAATACCAGATATGTACTCTAGCACAGAAATCTTTCCGGACAGAAACCAGAAATATGTACCTCCACCCTCTTCTGCCCATGAAGGAAGAGGATGCCTGACAGCTCTGTGCTGCCTGGCAGGGTGTGAACTTGATATGGTGGGAAAGGACAATGTGATACCATACAGAAGACAAAGACACCAGTACTCTGCTGAATACAATGGAAACAATGCGATTGAGTTCATTTCAAGAAAGATATTACTTGCTCACTAACTTGTTCCTTCAGTTTACCCTGCATCTGACCTTCCAGGAGTCCCTTCTGAGTCACCATATTCTTCTCACTGTAGCTCATGGACAAATCAAGCTGAAGGAGGAACCTAACACAGAACCATATCTGTTGTGTTGCTCTCAAGAGTTGACAGACTTTCTGTCGTCGCTTTAATACCTTCATTGATTATTCTTTGAGAACTTGCATTTACAATAAGCAGCATGGAAAAAAAAGAGCTCAAAGAGGAAAGAAAGGTGAGAGGGGGAGAATGAAAAGGAAAGGAAGCTTTTTAACAACAGTGAATTAACAAAAAAGAGGTGGTGTCAGCCAGGAATTGAAACTAAAATCAAACAAAAGTAGGGCAGTTTTTGAGGGCTTTATTATATATTTTGCCAAAAAAGGAGTTTTATTATTTGACAAGTTTTACTGTGATTGTAGTAAATTTATTACTGTGGATTTTTTAATTTCAGAAAAGCTTAAACAATTTTTTTCTTTTTTAAACTCATCTGTTTTCATTTTGAAGTGACATCTTTGTTTAGAAATTTGCCAGTGTTCAATTAAGAAGATTTTAAAAGCTTAGGAAAACAAAACATTTTTCATCTCCCCCTCCGCCTCCCCAGTTTAGCAAAACAAAGCCACCTAAATCAATATGAATCACAAAACTTCTCTAGTTTGGCTAAAACACCAAAAACAAATCAGTAGTGCATCAAATACAAGGTAAAAATGTAAACAAAAAAAAAAATCCTACTAGTAACGAGAAAAAAAGACTTACTTTCTTCTTACTGTGCTCTGTAAGTGTGCAGGGAAAAACAACTGCAACGCTACAGCTTATATTCAAAGGTATCAATTTATATTTTTTTTTTGGTCTAGAAGCCTCTTTCATGGCTTCATATAACACACACTTTTTTTCTTTATTTCTCTTTGAGGGCAAGAAAAGCAACAAGGCAGGCAAAACTGTCTGCATATACATTTGTATTTCTCTTGTATCTTTAACTTTCTTTCCCATGGTAGCTGCTCTGCAGCAAGGGCACCTTGCACTGTCTTTCAGCTGTTTGAAAGCTAAAGTGTTACTTGTATTTTTGTCACCATGAATTATCCCATCAAGTATTACATAATTGATCAAGTACTTAAAAATCATAGCTGCACCTTTGCCCTTGTCCCACATGTTTTGTGTCATTCATTGATGATAAACTTCTCAAAGGGTGGGCACAATTCTGCTTTCCAACCCAGAGAACAAAAAGGAAAAAGACACAAATTGAACAGTCAACACATTTTATAATATTATATTCTTTTTACTACTTTTCTACTTAACAACTAATTTTGTTCATGTGCACACCTACGTGCTTGATTTGTGAAATTCAGCAAAAGACTTATATTGGCTGTAATTCTCCGTCATCTTTATAAGGTACACCTGCCAACTGCCAGTTAATAATTTCTTATCATCATGTCCACCTACTTAATTTATAAAATGCAGAGTTATTTAGTACTTGCATAAAGCAAATGTAGGAGACCTTAGCTAAAAGTCTGACACGCATGAGAACGTCCTTGCTTCTCTTTCCTCTTTTTCTAAGCTTAAAGCTGAATTCAGATCTTAATTTAGCTGTTAGTTGCTGTTAAGAACAGTTTCACACCCCACACCCCCCTTACCACTTTATGATAGAAAATCATCCTTTTCAATACTTGATTGCAAAACTTTCCATGACTATTGAACTTCTGGGGATTTATCTTTCATTTATGTGTACATATGAATATACATAAATATGCACGTATATAACCATAGAACAATGCGATATTAGGTATTGTGATAACGACACACCTTGTCTTAGCCCAAAGGACATACTGATCTCTTTCTACATCCTACAAAGGTTCATGACTTAGCAATAGCAAGTGGCAAGTCAGGTATGGAGATCCCTTGGTTTACTCCGAGTTGAAAAGAGAATACAAAATCTGTTCAGATGATCCGCATAGTCTCTGGAGCTCTATGTAATGACTGATTTTTACCACAGTTGTCAAAAACACAGGAAGAACTTGGCTTTTGGCTAAAAGTGGTCGATAGTTCTTGTAGGTCTTTCTGCTGCCTGCTGTAGCATGAAAAAAAAACTACGTTGGAAATGCTACAGAGGCAGGGGTTCCCCCCCACCCCCTTCAAACAAAGAAACACCATACATAAAAGGCTTGATTTTGGCTAGATAATATATATTAATCCCCTATCTTATGAGCAGTGATCTCACTACAAGACACAACAAGAATTTACCTCAGTGAATTATCTCTCAACATGCAGCCAAAACTGCACATGTTCTCACTAAATGTTTTTGAACAAGAAAAAAGTATTTAAAATGTAAAATTATTGTGGCCTGTTATAAATTAAGAAAATTACATCTATGATACATCAAAGACTCACGCTACCCCGCCCTTCCTGAATGTTTTTTTAAATGACTTTCCTTATCACAGCTAACACATCAAATTTTGCTTCTTTTCTGAGCATTTACTCAGCCTCATATCAAACTGAAAAATTATGGCTTTGAGTGCTGCTGGATTCAGAGAAACACTGCCGAAACTTTTAACAAAAGTAAAACTCTCTTCTGGAATCTGGTAACTTTTCTGTAAGAGCAGAAAGAAGAATGAACCCCTCACTGCATTAAAACAGAGTGTTGCCATTGGATTCTCACCAAATTCAAAGGGGCCCAAATAGCATCTTGAAAGTCTTATATCTAAGTACAAATAACTACTGCTTTGTTGTACCTTTTCTTGACCAGCTCCTTTAGCACCACAGCAAGAAACAGCAAACCAAACTAAATTCCAGAAGACAAAACTCTGTTACATTATTTAGCCCTTTAAATTGCAAACAATCCCATTAAGGAAAAGATCCACTGAAGTAGAAAAGGGATGATAAAGATCCAAATAATTAGTGTTTATTTTTCATATTGCATTAACACCTAGAGATGTCAATCTTCATTAGGATCTCTGTGCAAGTTGTGCATATTCACACTGCAATAAAACATTATGTCCCATAAGAGGCTAGCAAAAACAAACCATTAAAAAAAGTCAAAACAAAACAGAAGAAAGCTGGGAATAAGACAATGTTATTTCCATTGTCAAAATTGAGACCTCCAGCTCCAAGGGATGCACTGATTTACAAAGTTACGCACTTTTAAAGTGGTAGAAGTAAAACCAAAACTAATTTTCATGTGCAATGCATTCAAATCCAAGTAATCAATCCTAAATGTACTTTCTCAGTGCTTCCTTCTTTAAATATACATTTATTTGCGTAAGCTGTTTTAATGATGTTGATATGACCAAACACACGCAACAGTATAACAGCATTCTTTACAACAGTTCCAGGTGTTTTTGTTGTGGGGTGTTGGTATTTTGGTTTTCTGTTTGGGTTTTTTTGTTTTGTTGATTGGGTTTTTTTAACCTTCTGTATTACTTGCACTTCATTTCTATAGCTCGTAAATTACCATTAAGGGTTACAAAATTCTTATTTATGATTATATGCAAGAATTAGAAACTACGTATTTAGGTATTATCTGTGCTTAACAGAGAAGAATTCCTAACAAACATCCAGCATAGCAATGAAGGGATAACTCTGTTCCCTTCAAATGCAAGGTGTTTAGCCAGGCCTGGCACAAACGAATACATTGCTGCCACTTGTAACAAGAGCTATCCAGGTTAAAGAGTGAGCTGTGCACAGCTGGGCAGTTACACATATATAGGTAACACATCTGGCAGAGACTTACAGAAATTTAGATCTCTTCCTATGAGCTTGTCTGCTGGGCTGAGCTGACAGTCAGCAAACACTGATACTCTCAAAACAGGTATTCAGAACAGGTCTATATATGATGGCATACATATGAGTATTCATTTGAGTACACCAAAGCTTTTTTAGCTTACTGGATATACTTCTTTTTGATACTTCAATTTTTTCCTTTTCAACTGCTAGGTCTAAAATGATTTGCTGCTGCTAACAGCAGAATTCAACCACATATTTCTTCTTCACAGTCAAACTTCAATATCTTACAATAATTATTAAAAAGTAATCTGTATAATAGCAATAGGTTAGCAACTTTGCAAGAATCTCCCAACAAAGGAATTTCGGTTAAGTTTGTTACATTTGGACTATTTTTCAGCAACAGCATTGCTTGTGAAGTATAAACCCTTACAATAACAAATAATGCTTAATTTCAGCCATTAATTCTCCATTTTGCTAGAGAAACCCTTCCAAAATTAAGTATCTGCTCAGAAGCAGTAAAAACTTGCAGCCTTCAGAAAACAATCATAGAAAATAAATACAAGTGCTTCCAAACTAGAAACTGTTCAGATATATGTACGAAGAAAAGAAATACAACAAAGTAAATGGATTTAGATGTTAATTATGATTTTTAAAAACTAAATATTCTTCAAAGCCATCAGTGAAAACCCTTTGAGCAAATCTTGCTTTATCATCTCTTTGATCAGACTCAAGTCTCAGAAGTCAGTATCTGTAGGAGCTAGATTCATGACTTAGGGCAAAGGTTACGCATTTCAGAAAAAAATTCGCTTCCTACCTAGTACGTCCTCTGCCACAAACAGGCAAGGAATCTGCAGAAAATCCTAATTAGATGTCACAACATCTCTCCGAGATGAACACTCACATCTCTGATTTTTTGGATAGAAATCAGACTCATTCCTCAGGGTGACACCAAATTCCCACTGACATTCAAAGCATAGACCCCATATGCTCTGTCCACAAAACTGTTCTTTCACTGCCTGAAACATTTCCATAGTGTACCAAATTGCTTAGACTTTAGTTTAACATTCACATGTGACTTAGTATCAGGATTTTCTTGTTGGCATAGTACTCAATTCGGGAGAAACCTCTGTAGAGTTTTATTGCCTTTGAAATACTCCACAAGTACTTTACTCTATTTGTGCCTTATCCCGTCCTACATCCAAAGCTCACTGAAATGGGGGAGAACAGCTTTTACCCTGAAAACTTTCAGTGATCCATGTGCAGGCCAGTCCCACCAACACATGTATTGATGCAACTTGCGGAGGCAGAGCACTTCCTGGAAGAAGTAGAAATGAGCCATGAGAAGTGTGAAGTCCTCAAGCACCGCTTACTGAAATATCTCTAACGGTATCTAGACTAACTTCCTAGGTTCAGAGTCTACTTTATCCCAGTAGTTCTGTGTGTATGTGAGCATGTGCACACATATAAGATTCAACTCGCTACGTGCTACAGCTAAGTTTCCATCCAATAATAGAAAGTTCAGCTACTGGCAATGCCTTGGCCTCTCTAATAATTTATATTGCATAAACATTAGAACTTGAAGCCAATTCAAACTCTCACTACAATTAGAAACACATTTCCACTTGTCATCAATTTTTTCTGTTTGTCTACATCAGATACAAATTCACTATCTATTATATCTATTGTGAAGGCACCAGTGAAACCTTACGTTATAAAGGAACAGTTACAACTTTCAATTAAATGCTAAATTAATTTTGGTTCACCACATACTGAAATTCCCATCACTCCCCTCAAAAAAGAAACAGCAGGTGAACTTCAAAAAAAATCATAACCATCTAAGAGACCTGTGAAGCAAATTATCATAGCCCACTAATGACTATAAGGCATTGGAGCCAACTACACCAAAGTGACTGAAAAATTCTGTCATATATTAAGCTGTGTAGCACTTCCTGACTGTGATAAATCATAAAGCATTCTATCCTGTAGAATTAATTGCTGCTGTTAAGAATTCTATAAGATATTTTGTAAAGATAACAGATACGATCTTAACCTTAGTGGTTTGCCACATTTATGATCATGCTAAGCTTTGTATCTAGAAAAACAACATTCCCTAGAGAAAGGAAATGGCACTCAAGATTGGACATTTGAAATGCTTGGAGTGTTCTTTTTTAAGAGTACAGAGTCTAGCCCAAATTTCTCAACCCAGACTAAACTGAGTGTCCTAAAACACAGGCACAGAGAAGCATGAACTGTACAAACTCCTCTTTGAGCAGGCCAGACAAGCCAGTGTAAATGGTACTCTCTGGTTTAGCTAATGTTCTTTGACTCTCAGCTTATAAACCTTCTAAACCAAGGGGACTACCTGGCTTTTGGATTGACACTTGGCTTTTGCTCTGCCTGTTCATAGAGACATGACTCTACCCCTGTCTCATTTGTATACTAGTACTCTTACTTTTGAAGTCCTGAAGAAAACTAGGTAGCCTCTATCCAACAGGGTTCCACTGTGGTTTAAACACCGATTTCTCTCTCCTCTCCTCTGAATGAAGGAAAAAGGAATTGTAAAAATTTCTAGAAACAGATGCTGAGACATATGACATGGAAAAGCTACCTCCAGGCCCACTTTCCCTCTCTTGCAAAGATGCTCACACACCTATTCTTTGTCTCAAAGAATAGGTTCTGCAAGGAGAGATTGATTTGCACAAGTTTTTCTGTGAAGTTTTACTGAAGCCTGCAAGACTCTTTATGGACCCAGGAGAAGACTTTTTTTTTTTTTTTAAATTGCTATGAATTCCCTTTGTAAAACTACTATTGTCAGGAAAAATAAAAGAGATGTCTAGTAGAAGATGTTTGTTCCACAAACTGGAACAAAGGAAGTTCCTTGAGGTCTCTTCCAACCTTTTCTATGATTCTATGATTCTAAGTTCCTTCTCAATATGAGGAAAAACTTCGTTACTTTGAGGGTGACAAGATATTGGAACCGACTGCCCAGAGTGGGTTTGGAGTCTCCTTCTCTGGAGATATTCAAAACCTGCCTGGACATGACCTTGTGCAACATGCTCTATGTTACCCTGCTTTAGCAGGGAGGTTGGACTAGATGATCTTCTCAGGTCCCTTCCAACACCTACCAATCTGTGATTCTGTGATTTACTGGGTTAGACCAAAGGTCTGACTAGCCCAGTGTCCTTCCTCTATCAGTATCCTTAAGTTGAGGTAAAGATAGGACTTTTTTTCTTTGCTCTGTGTCTCACTTTATTTCTGTCCAAACTGAATTCAATCTGCCATTTTACTGACCAGTCATTCAGTCTTGTCAGATCCTTTTGCAAATCTTCAGTCAGCCTTGCCCTGAATACCCCAATTAACTTAACACTATCAGCTGATGATCACCTCCCTGCTCACCCCCTTTTTGGGTCAGTTAATTTTTCCCTGCCAGTCTGTCCATTCAAGGCAACTTTCGTGAAAAGCAGGACAAACTACCCAACTCACCCTTCCACTGTTGACCTGTCTTTTCACAAACCTAACCTTTCTGCCAGATACTGATTAGCAAGCAGCAGGGCTGTGGCAATAGCAGCAGAGTTTTGAAGGTTCAAAATAAAACACTCAAGCCATTATCCAGCAGTCTGGCAATGAAATTATATTCCTAAGGTCTCAATGAGCCATACTTCCCCAATTACAAGCAGTAAGTCAAACAAATGGGTTTAAATAAAGAGACGCGTACTGGAAGAGGAGAAAAACATTTTGGAAACGGATTAGGAAAACCTAAACAATCCCATAGGCAACACTATCTTTTCCCCAGAACAAGCCAGCAATAACCTCTGTACTAAAACTGCTGAAATAGCTCCTTGTCCAGCTGCAGCACTCACCATTTCATATCCAAGAATGCAATGAATGGGCAGATTCATCTCACGTCCCTAACACCACATCCTCTTTTCCTGGGTGCTATGCCCTCTCACAGCTTTACAGAGAGAATGCTTTGCTCCTGAAGCTCTTTAAGAGTAATCCCTTAGACCAGCTCCCCCGAGAGCCACACTGTGGGTTTACACCATGTTTTCTGTCAGACTGCCCCAAGAGTCACTCTGTTAAGTGCACTCTCCATCAGCACCCACTAGCCTGGCTGCCCATAAACCTGCTGCCAGTAATAGTGCTGGCCCCTGGACGTTCCTACTAGTTGAAGTCATAATTGCTCCACCTCATTGATTCCTGCTTCACCCACTTACTGTGCTTGGCTCTGTCAGTTCACAAGGTCGCAGGCTGCAAATTCACACTTCCCAGTCCATAGTGCTGTCAGCCCTTCCTGAGAAGATATAATGACGTACAGCTTCTGTACACCAAGATATGACGACGTACAGCTTCTGTACACCAACCTGGCAAGAACAGAAGTTTCCTAAACACAGCTTTTTGCTTTCTTTCAGAAATGCCTCTTAACTACCTTTCTTTGTTTCAGGCTGTAGGCCATACTGAATAACTTGACTGACCCCCATCCATTAGGGACAGGTAGTCTGCCTACATATTTTCCCAGAAAAGCATAATTTTTTATGAAAATTAAAACTTAACTGACCTAATAGAAACGCCCCAAAAAGAACATGCATATGGATTAAGTTTGTTTACACCTGGTCAGCTTTCCTCGCCTCTCCAACAGAAGCTGACAGAGGACTCCTACTAGTAGGCCCACAAGGTTGTGTGGGACCATAGAAGCCCACTAGCCCATAGTATATGATGCTCTTAACACTACCTAGGGAAGCACTCTCCTATTCTTAGGCTTCGTACTTGTAGTCATAGAAAGGTCTTCTGGCATGGAAAAGTCACTTATAGCTAACAACAAATTCCTAAGTAAGCTCCCTTTTAATTTGTTAGAAGTCGTCATTATCTCAAAGTATCCAAGTAATTTTGGATAATAACCATGAAGTATATAGCATTCATCTTTATTAGAAACTATAGAAAAATCATTGTTTGGCAAATACAAGGATGCAGTAATGTATTAGTTCCATTCAGGATAGTTTGGTTACAGAAAGTACTAGCCTAGGACCAAAGAAAGAAATCAGCATAGCTGGCAGGGATGACAAAAAGCAGTTCCAAAGACTGTTGCCTTCTCTTTGCTCCTTGTGTGTGTCACATGCAGACACATGTTCTGGTGTCCAGCAAGATCTGTCCAAAAAAAAAAAAAGGAAAAGAGATAAAAAAAAAAAGTACCACCCCATCATGGAGACAGGCCCATGAATACACACTTATTGAAGGAGAGAATTAGAAAAGAGCACTACTATAGCTATAAACACAACCTGATGATGGCTTTTGTGCTTCAATCCTTTTTAGTTTGCGTGTACATCTTGCCACGGTACACATCTTTTTCAGTTATGGGCCTAGATATAGAAGCCTGCGCTTCCACCAATGCTAATGTGTCTACTGTAGCACCCACTAACCTGGGTATCACTTTGAAAGACTCCAAAAAAAACAATAATTCAGCATTAAAATTCAGTAACCATTATGTGGAGAAGACAGGTCAGTGACAGTGACCAAGGCTATTCACATTCCATTTATAAGCTGATTTTGTAGTTCTGATACATAGCTGTGAAAATTAACAGCAGCTTCTACTACCCTAAGCCATCTCTCTCTCTTCTCTGCTCCAGCAGATAATTTGGTGGGGAAGCTTTATGTGAACACACAGTGCTTGGATATTCTCAGAAGAGGACCCTGACCTGCAGCACCCACTCCAGCTGGGAAGCAGGCTCACACAACTTTAAATCATGACACAACTTGCACATCCTCAGGCAGGCCCTCTCCTTCCTAATAGACAAGTGATTCCCTCCAGCTAAGTTGTCTCAAAAGCCCAGTGGGGATTTTATCCTTCTTAGGAGAACAGCTGCCACATGAGCAAGGAGGGAAATATTTATCCTTTTTAATTAAGATAACTATTTCCATTATGTTATGTGGACCTCCCACACAATGTAGTGCTGGGTGCACTTCTAATACCCTTGGTTAGATAATAGCCAAAAAAACAGCAGCAATGTATACTAAAAGATCAAAACGTAAGAGTAAACTATCTTCTTTTGCAATGTTAGCCTTAGAATATGTGAGAGAGAACACATCTTAGCAATTAATGACTCAGTATTTAAAATTAAGGGAAAGAAATGGAATCCTTGCCAAATTCGTTGGCAAACAGTGAAGACTGTAAGTGAATATCATTTGCTACTGTTTACCGCAATAGGTGGAGTTAGCGTGTTGTCTTAATTTTTCCTTTTTTCAGCTTACTTGTGTCCAATCTTTATAATGCTACTTTATAAAAGCAGCATTTTATGGTTTAATTATTTTTCAAGTTAGTTATTTGAACAAAACTTGAAGATTGTTATAGTTTGTTGGATGGTTTCAATTAAAGGGCATTCTATGGAGGTTTCAAAATCACACAGGCAAATGTCAGTTGGAAAATTCTCCTTTTTTCCCCTCTGAAATTCAGATTTTAATATTATTTCAAGATCTGGAAAACTTCTTTTCTGGTTTTCCATTAAAAAAAAGAAAAAAGTAGCCAAAAGGCAATGAATGGAATCAGAACTGAGAAAGGTAAAGAAAAAGAGCATTGTATTTTCCAGGATCACTAGAAGTCTGTTTTAAAGCTAAGTTGCAACAGGAAGGGAGCTTTGATTTCAAACAGTGCTTTAAAGTGAAGGATCTCTTCCAAATGCTATTACCAAGCAGATCCTATTGTGATGGTAATGACATGTTGCATGGGAAATAGCGTTTTTACTTGGACGCAAAGGGAAAGAACGTTGCTATGATTGATGTACCATATGAGGATCAAACCACATAATCACTCACTCTCACACTGCCCAATGCAGTGGGATTGGGTTACTTAAGAATCTAAGATTTCTAAAGTTGATTATTATTATTATTATTATTATCATCATCATCATCATTATTTAGTTGTAATGGTGAAAACATTTCACAAATTAAATGTATTGTCTCTTAAGAGGATGTTACTAATATTTGATTTAGTTTTCACTGGTGTGCAACAAGTTCCACTAAATTCTCTTTGCAGTTACCATATCACAGTAGCGCTTTGGCTGAATAAGACCACCCACAAGCTGTTTGATAGTCAAGAAAGTTCTCGAAACGTTGCGCAAAGAGAAACTGCAAGGCAACCAGTGGCGAAACTTGCATTTATCAGACCTTACTACTCACATTTCAACTTTCATATGTTGAGGGTGAACCAATGGTTTAAGCTAATACATAAAAAGGATAACATCTTCTTAGATGAACAATTTGCAGAAGTAGCATGAACCCCCTCCTCTCCCCCCCTCAAAAAAACCCCAGCACCCAAACATTTTTTCTGTTTTTTTTTTCTTTCCTTAAATAATTATTAGAGATGCACTCATACCCTTGTTAATGCATATTTTAGAACTAGCTTCTGCACTAATGAAGTCAGAAGGAGAACTAGCAATGATTTCAATTAATACATGATCAAATCTTTATCTCTGCTTCAAACAGTCTGCTTCTACTCGGCAAAACATCCAGTTCCATATACAAAGTCAATGACAATGTAATACATGCTTAAAACACTTTCCTGAATGGACAGATCTAGGATTGTGTTCAGACTGTTAAACTGCAGAACTGGGAGCCTTGTGCACAACAGTGTGCCCCCAGGGAGGCCTGCCATATATCACATATACCTTTCACTTTTTCCTTAGCTGAAGGAGCCTCCAAGACTAACAGCCTCTGCTATTTAAGTCTGCATCAGTTTTCAACTTCAAACAAACACCATCAAGAAGCAGTTCAAACTGTTTCACTGAAGTACACAAAAAAAAACAGGAAACCACAAACACTTTTAAGATGACAGAAAACCTTCAACCTATTTTCATTTGTTAAGTGAATGATAAAGATTTGCATGGGTATGACTGTAATTTCGAATTTAATGTTGCAAAACCATCTAATTTTTGATCATCCACCATACTGCATGAATTTGACAGGCTGAAAAAAACATTTAATGGCTTAGATGTGTTCCTACTGGTTTGTTTCACTTCTCCCATGCCACTTCCTATTTAAAATTAAACATGCTGTAATAATCAATGGCAAGCTTATTACAGTTAACATGTTCAGTGTTATTTTTTCCTAATATAATTCCATTCACATTTGGTAGAAAATTTCTCCCACAGCTAGATCATATGGTACTTAAAATCCATTAAATTTTTACAGCTGTCAGTGTTTTTCCACAATCAATACATTTTTACATATATATATATGCCAGTCTCCGGAAGAGATCCTCTTTGCCCTGAAACAACCCATGTGGATCCTTAAAAGAGAACAAACCAGATTTTGAATCCTGTATATGAAATTAATTGGCCTTTACATTTCACTTCATAAAACAATAATAGCAACAACTTCTGCAGTTTGCCAACATCATTGATTGAATGAATCCAGACCAAATTCGTGCCAGACTCTTTGCTACACAGCACAGAATCAGGCACTGTCCATCCTCAAATAATAATACCACACAAGGGTAATTTTTCAGTGGAAATAATGGTTCGTTGGTCTCCAACACTTGGTTCTCTGCCATTGTGGAATTGAATTAAATCAGTCCCAGGTCACAAATAATTGAGCTAGACAGTGTCTGCTCTCATAGGTTGTTAAAGGACAGTAGGCCAAAGGAGAAAACTTCAGCTCTGCTTGCTCCCCACAGTCTTCACTCACAGGAAGCCTAGATTTGGCCAAGCCAGGGTAAGATGGTTCAGAGCAACTGAAATTTTGTGCTGTCTTGGAAGAGTTTTGAATTCAGCACTTCCAAGGCCCTGTTATTAAGTATTATTAACAGAGCTTTCCAGAACAGATCCTACTCTGGAGTAGGAAGTTGGTTTTTTAGTACCTATCCCAGAAAATCAGTTACAGTTTATTTCATCAGTACCCCGCGGCGTCGAATGTACTTAGAATCCAGCGTCATGTACAGTGTCAAGTTAATATAAAATTTTCACCTACATTTTCAAAGCACTAGAGAGTCTTGCACATTAGTGCAAGAGCCCTGTTCTTTTCTCAGCTGATTAATTCTATGTCATTTAATTTAGATAAATGAAAAGTTTCTTCCTGAATCAGACAGAATTTTTGTGTGTTTTGTGTCTTAAACCATGAAAGCCAAGAAATCCAGATTTAGTACTGAATTGATTTTCTTAATCATAACATTATGCTGTTGATAATATTGTAGAGATTTCCAGTAAAAAGAGACATTACATCCTAGCTCTGCTATGAATGATGAACTTTGAAGGCACAGATGTTAGATTCAGGTAAGCCCTCAAATGTTTGGATGAGAGCAGGAATATTATGCAGCTTAACCAAATCTTTTGAGTCTAAAATGAAGACAGAGTTTTCTCTGAAATTTCTAAAGTGGTACTCTTTAAAATAAAGTTAGCAATCTTTGAGCTAATCTTCATTTTTGGATCCAAAATCTGAATCCTGTCATTGAGAGTAGTTACTAGAAAGCAAAGGAGTAACATTAGCAGGAGTTCCAATACGTTTGCTTAGTGTATTTTCTAACAGAACAAACTACGTAACTATCACTATATATGAGCAAGTACTTCTAAAAAGATGATTCTTCTCAGATTTCCGCTATTTCTGTCCTTCTGTTAAAGTACCAGGAAAACAGACCACATAAGATGACTTTCATTACTTCTGGTTCAGAAGAGACTTGGAAAAAAATGAAGAGAAAAAAGATTTTATTCCAATTTGTGAGCAAAGTCCAGACAGCCTTTTGACAATGAAAAAGTTATAGCAGGGTGATTCAGAACAGAAAGGAGTGGTATTTCTAAATTAACATGAGTGGTCAAGCCAATTGGGAGGAGGGGAGGAAGGGAGGGGAGGGAGATAAAGATGAGCCAAAACCCTCCAACTTTTAAGGTATCAGTTGTATATCATTTTACACTGGGATTGCCAGTACCTGTGTAAGGGATTACTTATACCACTGCTCTACTGGTCATTTCTGTTTTCCTCTTCCTTCTCCATTCCATCATCCATCATATACGGGTCAGCCCACACAACTGATTAATTCATGGAAGCATGAATCTATTTTAGCCAGCATCCCTGTGTGACTCCATGGCCTTGTGTGACCTGAGCAGCATCAGAAGAAACAGTGGGGTGACAACCTCATGTGGGATCAGGACCTTCATTTCAAGGCAGAAAAGTGGAGCAGCATTTAGGAGTCCTAAATCCTTGCTTCAAGGCAGGCTGGATTACCCTGGCACAGCCAAAATGAGAGCCAGTCCTAAGACTTACCACTAGCATGTACCCTGGCTTAGTGATTATGTAGTGGGTCACAAGGCATGTAGATGTGACTTCTTCAGTTATCTGCTTGAAAGAGTCCCATGCGATAAGGCCCTGGAGTAAAGATGGGTACGAGAAAGCTTATCTATATTCAAGGATCACCTCTTCCAAGCTCAAGAGTGGTCCATCCCAACAAGCAGCAAGCCTGACAAAAGTGCCAGATGGCCTGTATGGATGAACACGATGCTCTTGGCAAAGCTCAGACATAAAAAGGAAGTATACAAAAAGTGGAAGTAGGGACAAGCAACCTGAGAGGATATAGAGACAGTGTCCAAGCACACAGAGACTGCGCTAGAAAAACCCATCTGAAGTGGAATCTGGCACGTGATGTCAAAGGCAAGAAGAAGGGCTTCTGTAAGTCCACAAGTACCAAAAGAAATACTGGGGAAAATGAGGGTCTTCTACTGAATGGGGCAGGGACCCTGGTGACACAGGACTTGGAAAAAGTTGGAATACTGAGTCCCTTGTTTGCCTCAGTGTTCACAAAAGATTTTACAGTCAGGTATCCCCAGACCAGGGGAAAATTCTAAAGCAAGTCTAAATCCACCTTTGGTGGATAAGGACCGGGTCAGAGAATACTTAAGCAAATTGGACACACATAAATCCATGGGCTGTAATGCGGTGCACCCACAAGTGCTGAGGGAGATGGCAGATGTCATTTCAAGGAAACTCTTGATTATGTTTGAACAATCATGGCAACCAGAATAAGTATCTGATGACTGGAAGAAAGCAAACGTCACTTCAAACCGTCTTCAAAAAGGCAAGAAGGAAGGGAATTACAGGCTGGTCAGCCTCACCTCAATCCCTGGTAAGGTCATGAAACAACTAATGCTTGAAATTATTTTCAGGCACATGGACGACAAGAAGGCAATTAGGAGTAGTCAGCATGTATTCACAAAGGGGAAGTCACTCTTGACCAACCTGATAACCTTCCACCATTGAATTGACTAGCTTAGTAGATGAGGGGAGAGTAGTAGATATTGTCTACCCTGACTTCACGAGAGCTTTTGACACTATCTCCTATAAGATCCTCATACGGAAGCTGATTAAATATAGGCCAGATGAGCAGACAGTAAATTGGACTGAAAATTGGCTGAACATCAAGGCTCAGGGGGTGGTGATCAGTGGTATGAAGTCTATCTGGAGGTCAGTAACTAGCAGTGTGTCCCAGATGATGACAGAAGCGGGCTTTTTTCAGTGGTTTCCAGTGACAGGAGGAGAGGCAATGTACACAAACTGAAACAGAGGAGAGACTGTCTGACCATCAGGAATCGCTTTTTCCTCTGTGAGGGTGACTGAGCAGTGGACTAGGTTAGGATAGATTAGAACCAACTGATCTCAAAAAGGCTGAGAAAGTGGAGGTTATAATCAAATCTACCTATAAGCACTGGTTGGTAGAAAGGAATACCATCATAGATGTAAAGTTGACGTGCCAGAAAATATACCAAGCAAAGATATTTTAATAACCCTACTCCTTCAGTTCTCTGTAACTATCACCTCTGATACTATTCAGATGTACAGATCTAGAAGAAATGCTTGAGTCAGCAAATATAATTTCTTTCAATAGAATCAGAGAAAATTGAATAAGGGGATTTGCTTTCTGTATCTTTTCCAACATAATCTTTATTTCCTTGGTTAGCAAGAGAAGAATAACCAAATCCAAGCGGATTTTGGGAAGCGAGAGGCATTTGCTTCAGCCATTGACATCTGGGTAGTTCATACAAACACACCAATGAATGTAACAAAAGGCATTTTTTAATTCTTCACCCACTTGCTTTGAAATTCAGTGTCTCATTTCCCAAGGAATAACGTTTAACATTATACAAAGACTTGGTCTAACAGAGCAGCTATTTACATAGAGCAAAATATGAACTTTGGCTATTTTGCCAGCTGTTTCTATGCTCTCCAGAACAATTACAATTATATTCTGCAACAGCTTTGTCCCAGCATCACAACAATACCTGCAAGAGATACTACTTTTTTCTGCCAAGCTAAATACCAATACACTACCACAATGGCATTTTCTGCCTTACTGCTAATTTATTTTTCCCCATATGTGCAAACTCTACATCAAAAAACCTCAAACTAAAAAAATAAAACACACCCCCACCTTTACACGGGCTGCTGTGCTACAGAAACAAACCAAAATGGTGCATTTTTTTCTACTTGTACCTAAAGCATCTGAAACAGTAGCTCAAACTAACCCTTGAATATCAAAACTGGAACATCACAGTGTCCCTAGCAAAGCAAACACTATGCACAATAAAACATTTAGCAAACAAAACCAAAACACAACCCCCTCTCCCTTTTCTTAAGCCTTTATAGCAGCTGCAAATACAAATGACAACAATGATAAAAAAAGGAAGACATGAATCCTTGAGCTCTGTAAGAAAGATTCCTTCTTTCCACCTTCTGTTATATGGTATGGGTTTCCAGAGAAGAAACTGGAACATGCATGAGAAAAATCAGTAAGATGGCAAGGCAGGAAAGACTCCTTGTACTTGCAATTGCCAAGGGCCTCCTGATATATGTGAGATCATTGAGCAATGCATAAAAGGAATGTGAAATAAGAACTAAGGAAGAGTTTTCATTATAGTTCAAAAGAAATCAACAATCACAAATCCTTATTCAGGTCATTTCCATAAGCTGAAGCAAGCCAAAACCATACAATACATAGAGTTATTCATCACAGTCTAAGTAAGAAAGAAGGATATTTGAACCAGAAGTGAAACCTTCCAATAGAACTTGGGGTTCTGAGGAGAGAAACAAAGTGAGAGAGATTCTCTACTCCCTGCATGTAGCAAGCAAGGATTGTGAACAAGAATTCATCACGAACCTGACTGGGAAATTACTTTCCATTAAAAAGTGAAGAAATAAGCATATACTATCTAAATTTAGGAGAAGACAGAGAAAGCAGCAATGGCATTTCAGTTCTGTGCTGTGGCATCAACCCATCAGCATAAAGCTCAGGAAACAAAGCTCATCTTTCACTCACTAGAAGACATGAGGCAGTTCGAGAGAGGACAGGGTGGACTGTGCACAGGCTCCTGTTGCCACAGATGGGCCTCTTAGAACAAGTAAGAAGGAAAGAACATGAAGGAAAAAAACCACGACTTTAAAAACTGAGCAACATAGAAGAAACAAAGGAGGAATCCAGGAGTTGTGCTGAGAAAGCCAGAGAGGTTAAAAAGATAGGCATGTAAGATGAAGGGTTACTGCAGAGCAAGGAGGATGTTCGTGCATTCCAGAAAGTTTGGATTACTGGGGTTGCCTCCAGCTGAGCTGGAGAGCTGCCTGAATGAATTCGTGCTCTGCCAACCCCCTGCACCTCACTTCCAGAATGAGCTATTTTTCTTTTCCTCTAAAAATGCAGGAATTAAATTATGTCTCTTCCCAATGTGAATAGTCCTATCGTCCAGCTCCACAAAGCTGTCAGATGGACAAAAGACAATGGTTGAAACAATACCATTGAAGTTCCAGGAGAAAGAATACAATTGGACAAGGTTGAAAACAAAACCAACAAGCGTAACTTTCTTTTTTTGGAACTGGTTACTGTTAAGGCACAGTGAATCCCTCACACTGTCAGAGCACAGAAGACCACTGGGTATCAACTGAGTTCAGCTGGTGACAACCTCCTTCCCTACAGTGACCACGAGAATAAAAGGCAGGGTCTTACCACTTATTGAATATGGACAGCAGGGTTCTCTGGCTACTGTCTAGTCCGTACCAGCAAGTGTGCAAAAGCAGGGGAAGAGACTCTACCTCCTTAACACAGCAGAAACAGCAATGTGTCTTCAAAGGGAAGAAATTGCCATGAAACGTATGTAATCAGCTCTGACAGTGGTTCATAAGGTCATCCATGGCTAGATAACATCAGGTGAACAAAAATAAGCTCTTTGCCTCAAACTGAAATTGAATAGAAAGGAAGGCAGCAAGAAATCAGGGACAGTTGCTCTAAAATTCTCCTTTCTGTGTGAAATAAATGTGCAATTTCACCAGCGCTTGAACGTTTACACCTGTGTGTCTGATTTCCCTCTGATAAATTTGTGGGAAAAGCATGTATACTTTCCTGATCCTGCACGTCATCTTGGGTGAACCTCAGACTTCTTAGCAATGAGGCAAATCCCAGACAAGCAGGAGAAAGCCCAGAACATCTATCTTTGGGAAGACCAGATAAGCAAGAAGGGTGTATCAGTATACAGGTACTGAATTCTGTTCCTGAAACAGAAAGTGTATTTCTAATATCTCCAATCCTTCAAAGACCAAAAATAATATATTTTTGACACCATTTCTTTGGGCAAACTAGAAGATGAAGGAAGACATTTTGTCAAGACAGATCAGTAGGAAACAAAAGCTTTCTCGTTCCTCAGTGCTGAGACATGACATGTAGGATATGAAATGACAGTAATCGAAATACTTCTCTGATTTCTAAAAGTACAATAACCAAGTATGAAAAAACCTATCAGATTATTTTTGTTTCTACAACTGCATGATGTTGTCCTGCTCTTTAAAGAGCATGCCCCACAACAAGGAAGTGAGCAAGCTGACAGCATAAACTTGCTAAGACACTATCATAAAAAGAAAACTGCAGGAGCTGCCAATACTCACCTTTTTTTCAGGGGCAGGATGTAAGCCACAGTGTGGATGGAGGCACAGCCACAGTGGGAGCTTGATACACAGTGCTAGTGGAGCTAGAGCAGCTAGGGCAAACCATGGTATCAAACAGCAGCTAGGGTGACACAGCTTGCCAATGACCTAGTAGGGAGAGGGTTGCAGAGGAAACAGTTCTGAGTTTTCCCCAGGTAAATCCATGCTTGTCTTTCATGTCAAGGTCAAGAAAATTCAGTCTTCATGGTGTCATAGATCTATGTAGCTAACCTAAATGAATACTGAAAAGGAGATGAGCATTTTTAACCTTGGTTTCATAGAGAAACACTCTGGGGCCTTAATCATCACGGTAGAGTTGGTTGCTCTAAATTAAACCCTGAATTCAAGTAGGTAAAGTGGTGCTTGGCCATTCTTTGCTTTCAGCCTCTACCCCCATACAACCCTGGTGATGAGGGATAAGACAGGGGGGCAGAAGGCACAGAGCTGTTCTTGTGCCAGCAGGAAGTTTTTCTATGATGAGGCTGGCTGTTTGCAGCTGCTTTCCAGACCCTTTCTTCTACTGGCTACAGCAAAAGGCCCAGAACTCTAGTAGGACTTTAGCCTAATGGGTATAAGTGATGACCACCACTAGACACTCTTCAGGTCAAGAGCAATCTGCTCCTATTCTTTCTTCCTGATCCGGAGGGACTGTCCCCAGTCTCTGAAAGGACAGGTTCTTTTGGCTCAGTGAGCTTTCTATAAGGCTCTATCATCAGAAAGTTGATGAGAGATGAAAATAATGTAACCCATTTGTAGGTAGCATTTTGATGCTTATGGCCCTAAAATGTGGTTTTTAATTTTACTGAGGTATTTATAGTTCTTAAATGTTGCTACCTAAGAAGTTGTTAGTCAACTAATAACCAAGTAAAGAAACAAACACACAAAAAAACCCTACCAGCAGTGCCATACAGTAGCCTGAACAGGTTGTAGAGGAATGACAGAAAGCAAAAAAAATGGCCTTTGTCACCTAACCTGCAAAGTCACTTTTGCTTGTTTCAAGAAGGAAAAAAAAGGAAACTCTGTGGAAGGAAACAAGAAGGACTGGGCTTAGCCAGTGTCTCTGTTAGCCTGCCTGGGCATCTTCTGGGTGCTCCACAGAGACCTAGTGACCACCCTGAATGAGCCTCCCTGTGCCCCCAGGTTAGCCCTCACACTTCTGGTGTTTTCCTCTGTGGTACTGTGAATGACAATTATCCTGCTTTGGCACATAACCAGTACGTTGCATAACTGGGAAGAAATCTAGCCTGCATCCCCGCACTGTGAGGATCATGTTCAAGCAGTGTGGGCTGCCCTCCAGAACAGCAACATCAATCAAGCAGCAGAAGGATGCTTCCTTTCCGTAAGTGGGGAGATGGGGGGGAAAGGAATCAGCTTTATATCTTTGACTTTTTTATGCTGTAGAATCAGAGCAGGATTTTCAATGATATCGCAAACAACAAAAAAAAGCTACCTCTGTCGTTTCATGAACGGGTACAAGGGACCTGGCACAAGATCTACTACTTTGCTAAAGCCAGGATTAAGCATCAGAACTGACCCAGAGAGAAAGGGGTATTTATGAAGTCTGAACTGCCTCAGACTGAGCTTAATGAAAGTGTTGTGACATCCTTCTGACAAACCTGCCTAGTGATTGCTTGATTTAATTGTATGAAGCAAAACACACAGAGCTCAAAAAATTCACACAAATTTAGGTACTGTAAAAAGATCCCATCAAAGGAAGCCCAAGTCCAAAAAGGCTCTAACATACAGAAAACATGGACAGAACCAGTAGCTCATGTTAACTGGTAACCAGAGAAGTGCAATTGCAGGTACATTTCCCCTAAAGGACACAGAAGACCGCCCATGAGCCTCTCTTCTACAGTGCATCTTCAGTTTCTCCATTTAAAAACATAAGAAGGTTTTTCAAACAGAATTTGCAGGGGTAGATGAGCCAAAGTCTGAACAGTGCTCCATTGATCACAGCTCAATTCTTCTGTTTTGGAACATTGATTTTTACATTTCCCGGACTCATATGATCAGGTGTCCAAGGCTGCGGTTAGCTTGCTTGATTTGTACTCGACTCCTCTTTGTGGAACAAGTGACTGTGGTTTGCTGACTAAGCCATTTGCTGGTTTTAATCTGCTTTTGTAAAGGAAAGTTCAGTTCCATAGCTCAGCTTTAAATTGTCATGGATGTCAATAAGACAGAAGGAAAGGTCCTTTGCTGAACACCCTTCCCTGCATGCAAACTAACTGGACAAACCACAGCCTTGTCACTGTGAAAAAACACTATAAAACCAGAATTGAGTTCAGAGGGGTGCTGCTGCTTCACAGTGTTCTCTCAGCTAGCTCTTCCCTCACACTTTTGTTTGTTTATATTTATACTGGATTCAGTAGTCAGTTAACAAAGGGAGCAAAGAGACTGGAGGCAGCTGCCCTCCGTGTAACCCATGTGCCAAGTACGGTGCAGACATGAGCAATGCAGGCTCACCACACTGCTCTGCTGGTGCACATGAGGCCTGGCCAGAAGATACAGCATCTTGTGGTTGGGAAGTGACTGTGATACCCACCCACAGCAGTTACGAGAAGTGCCAGAATATCACCCCAAATTTAGGCTGATGATGATGCCAGTGATATTGTAGAGGGCCTGCTTCTCTGGGCAGATAATGCAACATTATTTCCCGAAAATTGTAATACTGCATTGAGGCAGTGCTTTTGGAAGAGGCAGTGCTTTTAGAGCGGTTTTCAGCTTAATTCCAAAACTCAGATTTTTAAATATGGAGAACCTAAATATGCCACTACAGAAAGATGGACTCCTAAGTTCCAGCTTTGTGAACAGAGGCTGACAAGCACTTTTGTAAACCTAGCTGCTTGACAGGGAATCAGGGACTAACCTCAGGGTCTTAAGCCTGAAACAGGAATGAGGTTTACAAGTCCTCAAAAAGCACTTCCATTTGTGAAATTAGACATCCAGTAGTAATAACAGATCCCAAACCAGCTGAGCCCTTGCTTCTTGTTCCATTCAGGTAATGGTCAGTTTAGGGTGCTGATGTAGGATAAACTTGGCATAAGTCACCATATAATCAATAGCTTCTCCTTTCAGGAGTTGGATTTATTGCACGTTTTTTCTACTCTCTCTCGCTGCTGACAGTGGAAGATTATGTAGCTGAAACCACACAGATGCCCACATACTTTTCTCAGTCAGGTTTTAATTCACAAAGCCACAGAAAAAAAGTCAGTGAAGTGGGCAGACTTTGTGATCTCTTAACCATGTTTTCTGCCTGCTTCTCCTCTTGTCCCTTTCTGCTTCCCAGACTCCCATCAGCCCTTTCAAGTTTTATTACACAACAGCAGTAGAGCTCTCAAGCCCCTTTAAACGCGAAATTTGTTCCTCCTGTAGGAACCATCTTGCCTTGTCAATTGTATTGAAAAAAAAAATTATATCTTGCCTGGCTTCATAAATTGTCTTGAGCATGCACTGGACAGGACAGAACTAGCCCCAGCAAACAGCCAGATCTCCCTTCGTATGTCTCGATAGCACGGAACCTATGTCAAAGACCTTTGCATGCACCAATTCATGAGCCCTCCCGGTAGGCCTATACAATGCTATACTGACTATAACCAGGTTTTTATATCTAACTACAGTTACAATTCAGTGACTTTTATGAATCTTGAGCTTTCTCTCCCCCCCTCCCCTTCTGCCTCAACTATGAACCCTTTGTCTAGCATGAGACACATTAAAGGGTCTGAGGTTTGGGGTTTTTTTAACCTATTTTTCTGCAAGCAAGTTTGCTTATAAATTGTAACTTTATTCTGGGTGTATAATATCACTCCAGGTAAATACCTGGATTAGCTTAGTGTTTGCTGGAGAAAAGACACAGTAGGATTTTGGGGGGTTTGGGTTTGGTGCTTTGCTTTTTTGTTTTTTGGTTGGTTTTTGTTTTTTTTAATACAGTGAGGGAAAAGCCTGCTTTCTTAATCTAGACATGGTTCTAGAGTTTATGCCAGTTAATAGGTTAACTTACTGCCAATCAACTGCTTAAAAAAAAAAAAACAACTAGACTAGATACTTCCAAAACACTCAAACTTTTTTTCTTGGCCCTCACTTACTTGGAGCGCAAGGATTCTTACCCTGAAATAAATCTACCCAGACTAGCTTTTAGGGATGTGTTAATTGCCTTGAGTAAATTGGCATTCAGGTAATTTAAGGCAATTAGTGTAAAAAGAAAAGTAGTACAGCATAGGCAAACCTTGGTTGTCCAGACAAGTGAAAACCATAATAATTTGGCTTGACTTTGGCTATGTAGATTTTCACAGCTATAATTCATGTGGTCTTTCATTCATCTTGTGTTTGGTTCCCTTGGATGTAAAAGGCAAGTCTGCAGGTAAGTCCCTCACAGGGGAAAAAAAAATATAAATTATTTGAAACAAAGTGAGAAATCTGAATTTCACTTAATTTGGAAAAATGCCCACAAAAAAAGAGAAGAGAGAAATGAGAATGAGAACAACTAGACAGAGATCTTCTAAGGTAGAGTTCAAGCTGTAAACCAAGAGATCATCAGTTGTGACAGGAAGAATACAGCTTACTTGAACCTAGGAGATTCTTTATAAAGTCAAGCTGAAGGGCCCCTCACTTAGGAGTAAGGTTGTCATAAAGAAAACTGGAACATCCAGAAATACATACAGATTGTCATAGCTGGCAGATCAAGGAATTGTTAGAGGCTGTAATGAGACTAGATCATTCTTAGTTACTCAGGACCTTCCAAAAATACTGGCTAACAAGCGTCAAACTCCTGGCAGCCAGGTTTTGGTGGGGTTTTTTTGAGTGTGGTGAAATGTTCCAGCTAAACCCTTGAGCATAACTGCTGAAACAGTGCCAATGATGTCTTTATAAGCAAGCAGCAGGTAGATCATTCATACCAAGTTGAGGCTTGTTTCAGTGATTCATAGAATGAAAATTATGGAGAAACTTATAACCCAGCTAGAGTAGACACTCAACTTATTTTTTTTAAATTACACTCGTGAAATATCAAGATGGCATATTGAGGTGGCATTGCTAATATTATAACCCAGCTATACAAGAGTCATAGAACAAAATGCAAATCCTCCCCAAAATGTTAACAACGACCCATTCAGCAACGCTGGAAAAATCTCGCTACTACGTCAGTGAAGCATTACGTAAGAGTTACCAATCTGCACTTGGCCAGGAGAATTATTTTTAAAACCCTCTAACTATGAGTTATAATAGAGTATGAAATGAAACCAAGTAATTTCTTACAGAGACTTAAAGTACGGAACAGTGAAACAGTCCAGGAATGAATGAGTGAAAGCGGCTGTGTGCTTTTTCATGCTGACCCTGAACTAAGAGTCGCTGAATATAAGGTCTCACTTTAACTACATCATCAAGAGTTCAAGGGAAAAGTTATGAATAGGGGTAATTGATTTCCACACACCCCCCAATCTCTATCATGAGGAACTATTTCCTAGATCCTGATTCAGCCTTTCACCAACACAGTAATCTTTCATTTATGAGAGCACTGAGGAAACCTGAACCCCTTCTGCTAGCTCTTCTTGTGCTCACAGTGAATCAGATCCATCTTGAAACAAGCAGGCAACAACCCTAAGTACCTTTGCAAATCTGTGTCCTTTTGCCAGTGACATCTTCTGGAGTCTCCATTTAAACAAACTTTTACACACAAAATATCAGTCACATTACAAGCATACACTGTTAGATGAACATCCTATAAGCACAAACCTGGGGTTTTACCTGTCTAATATGCCCAGCAAACATCTGTTCCAAGTGTAAAAAAGTTTCCAAGGGGAAAATAATTTTGCTGCTTTTGTACAGTTTCCTTATCCAAAAACTGCCCAGCTCGGCTTCAGCATATGGATTTTGAACGCTGTACATCCATTTTCCCCTCAAGCTCAGTGGAGCACAAGGAGGTGACATGTTTTCCAGCAGCTCGCACAGCTCATCTGCACTCAGGGCAGCTGGACTGCTTGGCTCCTCTTCCCTTCTCTAACCACATGTGTTCCCTCGCTCCCCGGTCTGAGATGACCACAGTGGGACTGGAGAAGCATGAGTCAAACTGCAATCCCACCACACAGTGAATCACAGCATGAGCCCGCTTTATGAGATGGGGTTAGGAAGAGTAGGGGCAGTTTCGCCCTTGGCAAAGGGATGCAGGCAGGGATTAACTTGCAAGCAGCTGATGCTTTGCTGGCTGTGCCTCCCCATGTGCAAGGAGGATGAGAACATCACGCTGATCACTACTGTAAATCAGTGTCCTGTCAGCTTCATTAGGTTTGCTTACATTAGTAAATAAACACATTTGGTAGCATACATGGCAGGATAAGGCCTGTAGCAGCTGACTACTGTGATTGTGTGCTAAAATCCAGTAGAAGTGAATATAGCTAACAAATAACATCTTTAATGTTGCAAGCATTGGGAAGGAAACTTCCAGAGTTGGAAGAAAACTTCCAGAGTTAAGGTTGACTATGCATTTTTAGCCTCGACCTTTGTGATAAAGCTTTCAATTAAAGCTCACATTGTGTGGGTTTTCCCTCCTACGTTTGACTTATGTTGTATGCCACAGTTGACAAAAGCTTTTACAAAGCTCCCAGAAGCTTGCCATGCTTTCCTCTTTCTTGACATAGTGTCCACATGCCCTACTTTTATTTATTTTTTAGTTTACTTTTCTTAATCACCATGTATCATGACCACAGGTAACCCTACATCTGCCAAAATCCACTGAAAACATGTAGAGTCAGGCACTTAGAATTGTAGATGTTACACAAGGAGAAGAATTAAGATGGCTTTACTTGTTTGTTTGTTCAGACATACCTTAATGATTGTACTTAATGGTTAGAAATTCAGAATTATGTTAATCCCTGTGAAAAGCTTCTCATTAATCATAGGTTGTTACATTTTCTCTATCAAAAAGATACACATTTAATTAAAAGAAAAAAAAATGTAATCCTGGGGTCTATTCCAAATTAAGACATTCTTGAAACATACATCCCACATCCTCACATGTAGCTGAACCTCAAACCTGGCCAAAATGGAGGGGCCATTTTGTGTGTGAAGATACCTCAACTCAAGAATAATATCAAGTATTTACAGAAGTTAAGATCCAACACTCCTCACAGGAGGCAAAAAGCAATACTAGCCTACTTTGGTGGCAGAGTATGCTCGTTGCTGTTGAAAAACTCCAGGCAAACACCACAGCCTCCGGAGAGCGTAAGCCTAGAAACATCCAAGGATGACCCAGTGGATTTAAACGGTATCAAATAGCTTCTCTGTTTTCTGAAAGGCACTAGCAAACTGACATCTAGCACCACAAAGCTGAACTGTAGCTGGTAACACTGAGCCTGAAGGGACCACTTCAGTAACTATACACTCTAGAAAACATGCCACATAACAAATTATGCAATAACACAACTTTCAGCTGTGTTATTTTGGGTTGTCACTGTATAACAGCATGGTGCTACTTATAGGAGCTGCCTGTAGCAAAGACGACTACTGTTCTGTCAGTCTTCAGTACTTTGACCAGGACGCTGTTCTCGTGCCTTCTCTTATGTTAAACGCACGTTTAAAACATCAGGGAGCTGAGAAATTTAAGCAACCCCAAGAATTCTGATAATACCATGGCATTACTATAATTTATGAAACCTCTAGGAAAATCGTTTTACAAACAATGGCAAAGTCATGGTAGCATAGGAGTTCACACTGTATTAAAAGACCATCAAAAAAAGAAAGAGAAAGGATTATTCTCTTTTGTGGGACTTGCTTTCTCTTTTATTCATTTGCCTGGTGAACTTAGACTAATTTGTAAGAGGTAATTAAAACCTTGACACTGCATGCTTGAAGTTTTTCATATTGTTAAAGGCTTTCAAGTTTGGGACTTCAGACAACAAAAGCAATTCTAGCTTCAACCTAACTCTTCTAAATGAAAAATTTTGATTCTTAGATCTCTCTCCTCAGCAGCCAAAGCTCTGTATTTTCATCAAATGACTTTTTAATT
>VWZZ01005046.1:0-11404 GCA_013399095.1 Psophia crepitans
CTCCCCCCTCAAATCTAGTTTTTTCCCCAGCTGGCCAATGGGAAAAGTTTTATCTTCCTCTCTCTTACTACTCCTCCAGCCTGAAGCAACTTTTACTGTTAGAGTGAATGTATTTTCCAGAGCACACGAAAGAACCTTTGCAAGGAAATCTGTCTCAACATCCTTTAAGCAAGAACAAAATACCAAACAGCTCCAGCATTGCTTTTTGCCATATCAAAAGCTTCAGAGAAACTATGGGATATGACAACATTGAAAAATATAAGGCAATTGTGGCAAGGAATCATTCAGAACCAGATTGTAACTATCTTTGTTAGTCTCTGATAAACGCAAGCAGAGAGTCTTTTTGATTCCAAGTAACTTTGAACAACTGCAGCAGAGAGGAAGAGAAGGGAAAGAAGCTTCTACTGTTCACCCACCTGAAAGCGGTGTTAGAAGTTGACGAAGAATGCTGTCATCATCATCTTCTGCAGGATCAAAAGAACGGGACAGCAAAGCTCTTAAATCAAGTCCCTTTCAAAAGAAAAAGAAGTTACACAAGCAGGCTGAAAGAAATCTGCGTATCAACAGCAATAAACAGACAATTATTTACAACAGCTTTTCTGCAAACCAGCTGTCAAACTCAACATGAAACTTTTCCTTTGTCTGCTGGGTAGCTAGGCATACCCCTTGTCTGAGGGTATAGCCTCAGAACCCTGTATCAACCTGACTGTCAGAATGGAAATCATTGTTCACTCATCCAGCAGATCACTTTAAAAGGGAAAGCCAAAACTCAGCAGATGTTGAGGCTGACAGCACACAAAAGGTCCATTTCCATGGGGAAAAGGACGTAAACAAAAACCAAAAACCAATCAGCTTACTCTTATGCTGATCTACTGTCTTGACATGACGGTTCCATCCCCCACCTCAAATGAAGACACCAGCTGTCATTAAGTTAAATCTAAGTTCTTTAAAAATGACTACACTTCATAAAGCAATTTCTGCTACACTGTGCTGATTCCCTAGCTTCCATATAAAGCTGAAGTGTTACAACAGAACACAGCAGCTTAGATGTACATCCTATCTCACCTTCAGCCTCTCTCTTCCCCAGAATCCGATAAACTAAACACTACTTACTGGATTCTGACTTAAGAAAAGATCAAAAGGACACTGTTCAAGAAAATTTTTCCACTTCACTTCCCAGGCTTCCTGTTTTGTAGAAACAGATTGACTCACTGACACACAATGCTGTTGCTCTACTTGTAGACTGTAACATAAGAAAATAGAAAACAAACATAACACATCTGTTGGTAGAGGTAACAATTCTGCATAGAGAGCATTATGAGTTCCTATATTGGGTTTGCACGGCAAAGTTTTGGTAGCTGGGGGGCTACAGAGGTTGCTTCTGCAAGAAGCTGCTAGAAGCTTCCCCCATGTCCTATAGAGCTAATGCCAGATGGCTCCAAGATGGACTCGCCACTGGCCAAGGCCGAGCACATCAATGATAGTAGTTGTGCGTCTGGGGTAATGTAAAGGTGGGGTAGGGGTGGGAAAGAGAACCAGCATTTGCAGCCAGAAAGAGGAGTGGGAATATGTGATAGGAATAGCTCTACAGACACCCAGGACAGTGAAGGAAGGGAAGGAGATGCTCCAGGCACTGGAGCAGAGATTCCCCTGCAGCCCATGGAGAAGACCATGGTGAGGCAGGCTGTCTCCCTGCAGCCTATGGAGGATGATGGTGGAGCAGATATCCATCTGCAGCCCATGGAGCACGCCATGCTGGAACAGGTGGATGCACCTGAAGGAGGCTATGACCCCATGGAAAGCCCATGCTGGAGCAGGCTCCTGGCAGCACCTGTGTCCTCAGGGAGAGAGGAGCCCACACTGGACCAGGTTTGCTGGCAGGACTTGTTACCTTGTGGGTGACCCACGGTGGAGCAGTCAATTCCTGAAGGTCTGCACCCCTTGGGAAAGACCCACGGGAGCAATTCATGAAGAACTGCAGCCCGTGGGAAGGACTCACGCTGGAGAAATTGGTGGAAAACTGTCTCCCATTGGGAGGGCCCCAGGCTGGAGCAGGGGCAGAGTGTGAGGAGTTCTCCCGCTGAGGAGGAAGAAGCAGCAGAGACATGTGATGAACTGACTGCAACCTCCACTCCCCATCCCCCTGTGCTGTTCAGGAGGAGGAGGGAGACAAATCAAGAGGAAAGATAAGGCCAGGATGAAGGGAGGGTTGGGGGTAGGTGTTTTAAGATTTGTTTTTATTTCTCATTACTTGACTCTGTTTTGCGTTGTAATAAACTAGATTACTTTTTTCTAAGTTGAGTCTTTCATCTGCGATGGTAATGGGTGAGTTATCTCTTCTCTGTTCTTATCTCAACCTACAAGTCTTTTGCTATATTTTCTCACCCGTGTACCGTTGCGAAGGGGAGTGATAGAGCACCATTGGTGGGCACCTGGCCCTACCCTGCAAAATCTTTGATATCTATCAAATTTTTCATGCATTTGTGCACGCACTAAGAATTAACTGAAATTCACAACCTAAGAAGCAGCTGCTAGGTAGTCTTCATGTTTCTTACAGCAGAATTGGAAGAACTTTACTAAAACACATAAACATAATTAAGATACACTTAAACTTTTCCCAAGCCAGTTTCACATAAAGTTTTAAAATCCCAGAATTAACATATAAGGAAAAGAAAACTAAACAAAAAAAAACCCACACACACACACAAAAAAAAAAAACAAAACAAAAAACACCCAACACCAGATCAGCTGGCAAACAAGGTCCTCAGGAAAAAGACTAAAATATATTAATGAAACAAGGACAAAAAGCTGAAATTACCTAGAAAAGAATCTTGGTTAACAAGTTACACAGATAATCAAGACCTACGTCAATTTCCCAGAGGCAAAGGAAAGATTGAATCAACATCACTGTACATTACAGTGCTGTAGAAAGGACTCTCAGATAGGAAGACATCATCTTTAGACTAAAGCAGAAGGAATCAAGAGAAAATTTCCAGACAATTACTTCTTTGCTTGCAAATCCTGTAGTATTTCATTGTGGAGCGTAATCCTTCTCTCAATGACTTGAAGTTGTTGTTTTACTTCAGATTGAGTTATGACATCTTGCAATGTCCTCAGGGCTTCATTTAACAACTCAATAACTGTTAAGAAATTCAGTTTTTCAGCTTCATATAACTCTCCTGTACAACACTTGAAACATAGCAAGCAAGAAAAAAAAAGAATCAGCATCAGTATCAGGCAGTTACGCTTTTATATCCAGAGCAGAGATACAAAGTTCCACTTTGTATTTTGATTCAGTTCCTGATCATTTCATTTTTCAAATAGACAGACTCTAGATTTAAGCCTCAGGTTTGCTTTCTAGAATCAGCTGCTTGAAAGCAGCCTATAAAGCAATATGAACTAAGAGAATTTCAACTAAGGAGGTATTCTGTTTAACCACTGCCCTGAAAGATGTGGCAGGTCTAAGCAGCACCATATACTACACACTGGAAACAAACACCTGTTAGTTAAAGCAACAGTTAAACTGGTCAACATAGTTTTAATTTCTAAACAACAAAAAAATCATGTACTAATTATGCAGACATATCAATGCAGTTATTGAACTTCAACAGTAAATTGTTAAAATATAACCAACACAAAGCAGTAGCATAATCATAACAAACTTTTACATACAAATTAGGCATATTCTCTCCATCCTTGAACAATCAACTCTCATCATCTGTAATGTACTTTTTTTTTTTTTTAAGTATTTAACTACTTCCCTGGGGACCACAAAAAAAAAACACCAAAGAACAAAAACAAAAAACAAGAACACCCCACGAAAGAAAAAAAACAACCCAAAAAAACAGTTTAGCAAGAAGGACAAGAATCACTTACTTGGAGGCTGTGAACTCTGCAAGACAATACCTCTGGAACATGAAGAACAACATCGGTCCCATCTAAAACGCACTGACTATCACAATCTTCAAATACAGAATCCACAATTTCCTTTTCCTTTTTCAGAGAATTAAGCATTTCCAGTATAAGTGCCCACATATTGCGGACCTTAATGGAAAAGGACAAAAATGCTACATTAACATGTTTGCCACCTATGATGACAAAATATCAAAACAGCATAAAGGCAGATGAAAGGGCTAGCGTAATCATAGGTAGGCAAGTGGAAATAACAGTATCTGAGCGCAAGTGTTGCAGAAATGTAAGATGAAATATAGTATGCTGCCACAAGAGAAAAAATAATGCTCACCTTTTGAATTCTGTCAGTCTTGTCATTTTTGGTTTGGTCATTTTGTTTCATCCTATACGCACATGCAAAACAAAAGTTCTAGTGAACTACAATGAAATCATAGTTCATACTTCATAAAACTGAGCAAGAAATCTATTTTACAGAATCATAGAATGGTTTGGGTTGGAAGGGACCACAAGGATCACCTAGTTCCAAGCCCCCAGTCCTGGGCAGGCAGAATGCTAATTCAGCATAAGGAAAAACACTTACTTGCAAAACTGCTCCTGCAGGACTCCATATTCAGAGTTTATCTGGTTTATTTCTGCAGTTAAAAGCCTAAGAAAAAAGCTGAGAGTTACCACAGGTTTTTAAAAAAATCCTCATTTCTACTCTGCTATTCGCACAATTCCTTACAATCACTAATCAATCACACTCTTTCCAAATCTGCACACAGAGGCAGTTTTGGAACAATGGGAAAAAAACCACACACACCTGCTCCCAAAAGAAAAAACAAACCCCACAAAAAACCCCCCACAACTTCTCCTTTACTTCCTCACCATGACTTTGTGCAGGAAGACAGCCAGGAAAGCCACTAAGATATTGGCAAACCAAGCAATTAAACTGTCACAACAATGAAGTTACTAGAAACGTACTTTATCAATATAAATGTTCAAATATATTCAGCAATTGTACACTACCCAAATCTCTCAGTTTCAAAAAAAACCCACAGAACAGAATACTGGAGTACAAGCAGCTGGACCACAAAAGTTCTTTTGCCAAAGCCAATTTCTAAGTATGTAAAAAACACAGTGGCCTGATTTTCAGAAACACTGGATGCCTGAATCATGCTGAGTTCTAAAGGATCTTCAGTGTTGGTGCCTTACTGAAAATAAAACCCTATGGAGAATTACATTTTTGAAGAGTACCACTCACAAGGTAAGCAATAGCACTAATGCTTTCTAAGTAGGGTGAGAGGAGACGCAGAATTATACAAAGTAGAAAACTTCAGGAGACTTCGACTTCTAAAAATTGTATTGTAGAGCTTCCATTGAAAGCAGAGCCTTCAATTATGTTTCTCATGGTCTTGTCAAGCCAAGTCTTGAATATTTCCAGCAAAGGAGATTCTAGAACTTTTCTGGGCAACATGTTCCAGTGTTTAATTGTTCTCACAAGTTTGTTGTTTGTTTTTTTTTTAATTTTTCATCCAGATGGGTTTTTCCCTGAAGCACCTTGGGGCTGTTGCCTCCTGTCATCATATATCCTTACAAAGGCAGCACCTCCATCTTCCCTACAACTACCCTTTAGACATAGGAAGCTTGTAATAAAATCCCCTGAGCTTTGTCTTCCTCAGGCTAAACAAACCCAATTTCTACAGCTTTTACTCATATATGTCAAGGTCTCCAGCCCTCTGATCACTGTGGTCCCCTGCTAGAATGTCTCCTCTTTTTCAGTCTCTCTCCTCAACTGGAGGGGACCAAAGCTGAACAGCGTTCCAGATGTGGCCTTAGAATTGCCAGGTACACTGAAATACACCTCCTGATCTCCTGGCTGTGCTCTTTTTCATACAGTTGTCCTTGGCTACTAGGGCACAGTGCTGACTCCTGCTCAGCTTTGTGCCCCAACATTACCCTCACCTCCGGTGGTTCTTAGCAGAGCTGCTCCCCAGCCAGTCACCCACAGGTCTGTGCTGCTGGTGGCAATTACTCCATACCAGGTGCACAACTGCACACTGACCTTTAATAAACCTCACAAAATTCTTGTTGGGCAAGTCACCAAACCCAGCAAGGTCTCTCTGTGTAACGGTTCTTCATTCCAGTTATCTATCTTTCCTCACAGTTTGGCATCATCTGCATGTCTGGTGGGTTTACATTCAATTATGTCATCGATATCGCTTACGAAGACAACGAATACTGTAAGAGCCAGTATCAACTCCACTTATGATCAGCTACCAATTAGACTTGAAGGCACTAGCACCCTTTGTGCTCACCCTTTTAGCTAGCCTTCTATCTTTCCAAAGATGACAGGGCAGTTCTGAAATTATGCCAGGTAACTATCTCTGCACCCTTAGATGCATTCCATCAAGTAGCAAAGGTTTGCATACGTCCAGTCCGTACACATGAATCTCCACCTTACCCTCTTCTACCATCAGTGGTTTGTTGCTTCTTTCATCATTGCTTCTTGACACACAGACTGGGCTACTGACCTTAGCTATGAAGACTGAGGCAAAGAAGGCATTGAGTATTTCAGTCTGTGACACTTGTAACTTACCATTTCACTCAGCTGACCTAAATCCTCCATGTACTTCCACTTCCTAATAACGTACTTAAGGAAGCCTTTCCTCAGCCTCTTGGACCTTTAGCTGAACTTTGGCCTTCATAACTGAGAAATTTTTCTGTATTTATGGCTGGGAGTCAGTCCCTTTTTCCATATTCCATATGCTGCTGCTCTGGTTTCTGAGCTATCACTAGCTCACTACTAGTTTAACCATGTTATTTTTTTTTGTATGCTTGCTTCTTTTCCCACTTTAGGGGATGGACCATGCTTAAGCTTCAGCAAGGATCTCTGAAAATATCCTAGCACTACTGAGGCCTTCGGTTTTCCACAGGACACCTCCTAGCAGTTCCCTGGGCAAGTGGAAATCCGTGCTTTTAAAACCACTGTCATTATTCTTTCACTTGTCTTCCTCACATTCCTGAAGACCTTAAGTTCTAGTCTTGGCTGCGATGACCATAAGGCTCCCATTGGCAGTTACGTCTCCAGGAACATTTCTCCTACTTGCAAGCAGCCGAGTTCAGAAAAGCATCACTCCTCTCAGCACATCCAGTGACTGCATTACAAAGGCATCCTCAACGCACTACAGTTTTCCCATATTGCTAATATACCTCTGTATTGCTTTCCCAGCAAATACCAAGGTACGATGAAGTCCTCTGTAACAATCAAGGCCTGCAGGTCTCAGGTGTGTTTGATTCATCTGAAGAAGGCTTCATAAACTTCCCTGTTACAGAGGAAGAGGTGTATAGAAGACACCTACCATGAGGCCTCCCTTGATGCTAAAACCTCTGATCTTTATCCAAAGGCATGAAACAGACCAGTCCTCTTGTAAGGAGCTACGATACATGCACTGAAACTGCTCTTTTACCTACAGTGCAACTCCACCTCCTTTTCTGCCATTTACTGAACAGCTTGCAATTGCCCATGACAGTGCTACAGTCACGTAAACTACCTGGGACAGAGTTAATTTTCTTCAGAGCAGATCCTATGGGGCTGTGTTTTGGATTTGTGCTCAAAACAGTGTTGATAACACAGGGATGTTTTCATTACTGCTGAGCAGTGTTTACACAGAGCCAAGGCCTTTCCTGCTTCTCACATCATCAGCGAGTAGGTTGGGGGTGCACAAGGAGTTAGGAGGGGACACAGACAGGACAGCTGACCTATGACCAAAGGGATAGTCGATATCATACGAGATCATGCCCAACTATATAAAGCTGGGGGAAGGAGGTGGAAGGGGGCAGTGTTGAGAGTGATGGTGTTTGTCTTCCCAAGTAACTGTTATGCATGACGGAACCCTGCTGTCCTCCTGGGGATGGCTGAACCTGCCTGCTATGAGCAGTGGGGAATGAAATCCTCGTTTTCCTTTGCTTACATGTGCAGCTTTTGTTTTACCTATTAAAATGTCTTTATCTCAACCCATGAGTTTTCTCGCTTTCACTCATCCAATTCCTTTCCCCATCCCACCATGGGAAAGTGAGTGGCTAAGTGGGGATTTGTTGCTGGCTGGGGTTAAGCCACAACGCTATCCTACCCAAATTCTGTAAATTCCAGTGATATGTGACTCTGTGTCAGCACAGAAAGTTCCAGTTATTCTTGTTTCTTAAACTGGACATGTTTTCCATACACAAGAATAAAGAATGGCATAATTTTGGTCAAATAATTAAGGATTATCTAAATGTGTCCCACAGTGATTAAGTAAAGGCCAAATGTTTTATCCTGAGACAGTTATATTCTAAGATCAGACCTTTCAAATGTTAAGAAATTGTAGTGACATACATGTAGAATTCCCTGATCATTTTTAATGCCCGAGTAACCATATCTTCCAGAACATAATACCTCCTAACTGAAGAACTAATTTCTTTAGACTACTGTGCTTCGCAAAAGACCCTACAAACAGTATAACTGTCAATTAAAGGAGGCAAAGGTGGGAAAAAATGGGGACAAGCTCAGCAGAACTCATGATGTAAAGCAGATGCTGCTGCTTCAAGTCCTTTTAAAAAACATACACAGTCAACTTTTATGAAAAGACTACATTTCAGTGCATTACTTACCGCACTTTTTCTTTATATTCTTGCATAACAAAACGTTCCTTTTCAAAAATTTGCAGAAGTTTATTGTATGCAACTCTATATCTTGCCTTTGCCATATACATATTCTTAGGTCTCAACTTTACAGCTTCAGCAAAAGGTATACCAGTGCCTAAATGAAAGTTAATACTTCAATTACATCATTCACTTTTAGCAAATAGACAACTTCCTAATCTACCTAGCTGGAATTGAAAGAATCACAAAACAAGATGCCCACTTTACCAGAACTGCAACAGAGTATGCAGTGTACTATCTTTTTGTCAATTTCTTCTGTTGTCGACAGTTTCATTCCCTCATTCTCACTCCTTTTCCCTGCTCTTTCAGGTCACCAAATCAATAAAAGATGCCTGGAACAGACAGTTCTGACTCTCCAGAACTCATCAAGTTGTGTGAAAGAGTACATAATAGTGGTCCAACACATTTGGATCGAACCATTGCTTGTGTGGATAATGCTGTACAGCATTATACAGATGAACCTTGGAGAAAGACCCATAAAGCAACAGAAAACAAAATAATCTGCAGTGTTTATTCAGCAGTAGCTCTACACAAGCGCACAGAACCCTGAGAAAGATTTTGACCTGAGCACCCAACTCCGAATTAAAGCTCTTGCCATATATGAAAGACTTAACAGATTCACTGTCAAACATGACAAATTAACTATTTTTATCGTTCCATTACAGCTTACCTTTGGAGTTCTTTTTCATGTTCTCAATCACTACATACTTTGCAAACTGATACAAGAGCTGAACACATTTAGCACTAGTAGGACACATAAATGAAGAAGGTGCAATTTGTGGAAGACAGCCTTTTTCTTCATTCTAGAAAAGTCAAAATGGTTTTAAACACAAAACCGATCTAAGAAACAGAGCCTAAAGAACAGGTATCAAACATCTAGCCAAGTAACAGAACACTGCAGCCTACCTGCTAGCAAGCTTGATGCAAAGCTAAACTACTTTGCCACCACCGCTGGCATCTACTCTAGTCAGCAGAAGAGACTAAAATTTTTTGAAACATTAGAAATCTCTGCCCTTCTCACTCCTAACTGTTAATCCCTACTTCTGAAAAAGTATTCAATTTTCTTTCATATTTTCTACTGATCATTAATCAGTGTACTTTATTCTGCTTTTATCTTACTCAAAGATATTGCACTGTTGCTTTTCTCCTTGTCCATGACTACTAACAAATAAGTATTCCAGAACATGAAGACCTGATTTCTAGAACTATCATTAAAACAAAGGCAGCATGAGAAGATAACAATAACCAATGATACCTATAGTAATCTGTTTTGGTTTGTCTCTTTTCCTTTAGAAAGCTTGCCTTGAACTTTAGTCCCTTTCCCCATATACAAGGAAAGACTAATGTTAAAAAAGTTTTTCATGCATCTGAAACCACTTTTACAATAATAAACACCTCCCCAGACAATTTAGGAAAGCATCTCTCACGTTGAAGAAAATTCTCTCCCATAGCTGAGCAGAAGCCTCTAGACCTCTGTTTAATCAAATACCATCTATTATTCAGAAGCAAGTAACAGCAGTTTTAAGACGCAAGATTAAGTCTCTGTTCTTAAATTCCACCATGCTACAATTTTTTCCTCAAACAAGCCAAAGATAAGCTACGTGAAATAGGACACAAGGTAAAACTGATTTCTTTGGTAAAACAATCCTATGTAAAAGCCTTATTTAGAAGCACTACATAATCTGTTGAAAAAAGAATGAGATCTCAGAAACCAGTAAAGCATGAGTTTCCACTCTCCATAATACTCACGGCAATCTCTTTCAGCCATATAACGCACTGCTTCCTAAATTCAGGATCTGTGAAGCTTCCTAATGGAAAGGAACAGTTTCTTTCCATTTAAAAAAAGAACAAAAAAGAAGAAGCAATTTCAAAACGTGTTCAAGTATTCAGTTACCTAATTAACCATTAGGAACATGACTAAGGCGAAGATTTCTTGGTGATGCCTCCTGGAAGAGCCAGAAAATGGGCGGATATAGACCAAAATAGCTAAAAGTTTGTTAAATGACAAGGTTTTCTTGCCACAATAAGTTAATTACAGACTATTTCAAAGACAGGTTAGTCTGCAGCTCTTTTTAACTCAGGAGAACAAAAGATGGAAACAAAAAAAAGTGGCGAGGGTGTCAGAACACTGACAATTTTCACATCACTGGACTTCTTCCAACCGTTTGTTTAATGTGTAAGCTAAACCAGCTCAACTGTACGAGCAAAAACATTAAGGAAGATGGGGTTCTTGCTGTGTTGAAAATCCTGGCAAGCAACCTGTAACTGGCAAATGTTACTCGCTGTTTGGTCAAGGAAATGACTGGGAAAGACAGATTACTTTGCAGCTATGAAAGATTTTACCAAATTCGCCAAGTTACAGGAACTATCAGAAAGCAAGCGAGCTTTCTGACACATTACACAGTTGTGATCAAAAGGAAACAAATTTTCTGACTGTATATTTTCTCCACAGCATCCCCCACGAGATCACCGTTTTCCCCGCCCTCAGACACTGCGGAAACCACATACTTGACCACAGGCACAGCGGTAACCTCCCAGGCCAAACACTCACCTGAAAGCTGTCGCCGCACGGGACCGATCCAGCTTCGAAAACAAGAAGAGGGTGATGGAACCGTTGTTTAGTTTTCCAAACATCTTCCTAACACACAAATAAACAGCTGCATCAGCAGTAGCCAGGATGTCGAATTAACACAGCATCAAGACTACAAAATACTACTTTATATTACAGTGTTACAGGTTACACATCGAACACAGGCGGCGGCGGCAATTCACGCACGCCCCGTGTGCTGCGGGACGTCGAGGGCACCAG
>VWZZ01005046.1:11813-60791 GCA_013399095.1 Psophia crepitans
CGCCGCCGCCATGACGACGGCCCAGGAAGAGGCCGGGCCGCGGTGAGCGGCTGGAAGGGGCGGGGGAAGAGCCGCGGCGGGGCCGGCCGGTCGCTCGAAACCCGGCCCGAGGAGGCGCCGAGCAGCGTGAGGCGATGGCAGAAGGCGGCGTGCTTTGCGCAGCGGTTGGGCGGGGCCACCTCCTGAGGGCCCTTCCAATTTAGGTTTTGTAACCGGAGCACAAATTTAATAGGAAACCAAGCAAAATTCGCGCCGACAGCAGGCCCTGCGGCCCAGGCGTTTATTCCAAGGCATTTCAGTGACCGCAGCGTTTCCACAGCCGCCCAGCGTTAGGTGAGGCAGGGCAGAGGTGCCCGCCTCACCGCTGCACCAAGCGCCGAGCGGCATTTCCGCGGCTGATCCCAGGTCGCGCCGTGCACCGCCGGGCTTGCTGCAGCCGCCGCGGCGGCACGGAGGAGGCCTCTGCGGGAGGAGCGCAGCCTGCCCCTCGGAAGGAGGTGCGACAGGCCTGCCTCCTGCCCGGGTCCTGCCCGGGTCCCACCCGTCCCGACCCCTACAGCAGTCCCTGTGTGCAAGCAAACGCAGATTCGGCATTCCTTAGCAAATATTTGATTGAAATTTTATTTAAACATAATAACAATCATCACTGTCACCAGAAGTATTCCTACCTTCAATTCTCTTTTTTTTTTTTTCCCAATTTTCTTTTGTCCCACATCTGTTTGTATCTCTTTGCCCTCGTTTTTTCTTTTAATTTTTACAGTCTCCTCGCCTTTAACTGTCATCCTTATTCCTGGAAAACTTTCCTTTTTAAGCATTTACCCTCTTCCAGTCTCAGGCCCCACAGCTGATAGCGTCAAGACGGCCAAGACTTTTGCACACGGAAGGCATGTAGAGAGAAATGGAGTCTGTTTGAGCATAAAGCACTCTTGCTGAAGGGAAGCTCTAAGCTTCTAAGCTCTGTCGGCACAGAACCTAGCAAAAAGAACCTGAGAGAATCTGAGACAGATAAAGGCTCTTACTCCTTCCAGCAGCAAAGAGGTAGATGCAGAAGTGCTTTTCATGTAGACTGAAAGGGGAAATTTTGTGGGCAAATCCTCATCAACTCCTTTTGTTGGTAGGCCTTTATGCAAAGCACTAGAGCGTTCTCGTGGCTGCTGCCAGCAAGAGAACAAATCATTAACAAAGATTAGATCAGTTGAATACACTGATTAGGCTATAACTGGCTTGTAGGGTGGGAGCCTGACACCCATGCTAATGAATTAATGTAGCACGCATTCCTTAGGTGGAAAAAAAAATCAGAATTTTGATGCAGCTAAGTGAAACAGCAGCAATTAAAAAAAAATATCCCCATAATCCCTAAGCTAGTCAGGATCATCTTTAAAAAGGAGAAATATAAGTTAAACATGGCAAAAGTACATTGTATCAAAGATATTTTTATGCTTCTCTTTATTCGGCTCTTTGCCCTGTAGTGTAAGGGCCGTTTGTGCGTGAAAAGTCTTGTTGATCATCTTCATCCAAATCCAAAATGTCTGGGATATCATCTGACTCTGAAGACAGGTCTGTAATAGTGAAATCTGGAACCTGTGTAGGAATGAAATTGCAATCAATTTAAGAGTAAAACTAAATAAATTTGTGCAGGATTCCTTAGTGAAGTCGGGAGATAAAGATGCTCAGCATCTCTAGAAATCAGACCCAATCTCTAGGAATCAGACCCAAAATAATGAATATAAAGTGGAATATGCTCAGTCACATATGAAACGCATAGCATTAAGACAGACCAAATATTACTGAAGATGTAGATCAGTTGCTTAGAAGACAGGATTTTGTAGTAGAGGTGGAACAGAGCTGAACTTAGTGGAGTGTAGTGAAACTGGGGACTGAAAAATTAAGGAAGGAAGTTTTTTTGAACTTACTTTGCCTTTCTTCTTTCCTTGGGAGCAACACACTATACAAAGGAACCTTCCCTGAGGAGCTTGATATGGATTGGCTCTGTACTGCTTTGCCTGCCTTCATCAAACCTTTCCCAAGAAAACAAATTACCTGGAACTGAAATCCCACTTTGGCCTCCGTTTTAGCTGCATGTATGCTATTCTGTACTGTTAAGCAGCACCAGGTTTCAGGAATTGCCAAAGACATTAGTGGATACATGGATGTTACACACTTCTAAAAATGTTGGCTAAGACACTTAGGAGCTTAAGTCCCAACCCTTAAGTCCCCTTAGTAGGACTTAGATTACTTAGCACTTCTGAAAAATGGGATGTAATTAAGCGATTGACTCATAACCAAAAGTTTTTTGCCCCAAGTGAAAAATACTTGTATCTATAGGTTGTTTCATGGGTAGCTCTAATGGTGATGTGACATGCTTGGAGCTAAGCACATCGTATCAGCACATAATGATTGCTGCATACTGACAGGACTTTGGTTCTGCACAAAGAAGCAGCAACTTGAAGAGGCTTCTCAGCATTTGTGTAACTTAACCTCAGTGCTGGCTGGAGAAGCAGTTTTAATCCTCTCCCCTAACTGCAAAACACCTTATAACTTACTTTATGAAAGACAGCGTGCAAGACAAATCTATGCTTTGCCTGCTACAAAGACATTTCAGAAGAACAGAGAACACATCAAAGGATAAAGGGATTACTGTTCCAGCTATCAGGTTGTAGATAGCACTGAACATGAAACAGTTCCTCAGAGATTAGGCAGCCATGGGGCACTAGGGACTTACAAATATTAATTAAAACATTAATTAAAGCTGAGCTTCAGAAGAATTTAAGGAGCATGTCACTTATCAGGCACTAGTGTGAATACAATGAAATACATAGACGACTTTGAGAACCTAAGCTTAATTGAAATGAGACCAGTAATCTTTGTCTCCTAGAAAATCAGAAGGCTCTGGGAATGGGGGCAACACATCTTTCTGCCAGCAAGAATTACCTTGCATCTTTCTGCTTACAGCAGTTTACCTGAAACTCTAATTACCACACTTGGGGAAATCAGCAAGTTTTCGCGTTATCAGCACACGACCCTGTATTTCATACTGCAGTACAGATGGGGATATCTTAACAAGACTAAGGCCAAGTAGTCCATACGCAACTTGTTTTAAAAGGTTTAAACCATCCGTCTGAGCACAAGCTGTTTGATTCTCTGTTTACACTGGGCAGGGCACACGACCATATTCAGTAACTGTACCAAATCAGTAGTAATTTTCGCTCTATTCTAGGTTAAAGACAGTTTTATTACTTACATCCCTGTTGTTCTTACTGACAACAGGATAATTGCTCAAATTTAACTTTGTGCTTCCTTCATCTCCTCAATGCACAGATTATAAGCAACTGACTCCTCTACCGCACTAGTAAGATTTCATAGCCATGAAAAAATTTCAGATTGAACTGTGCCTGTTATCATCAAGGTAAAACAGCGTTGATGTTGGTATGGTTTACCTCAGTTTTAAATGTACTGAATTGTATTAGAATAGCATCTCCTATCATCTGCACCAGTCTAACTGAAACAATGCAAAGCCCTTGGTGTTATGGGGCTTGCTTAGGTAAAGGACTTTTTTACTTCACTTTTCACAGTTGATCGGAGGTTAAGCAAAGCAGCGAGTCAATTCTTGCAGCAAAGGATAAGGCTAGGTATGACTCTTCTTCCTGCCATTTCTCCATAAGATGCAGTTAGATCATTTACTCAGGACAGTGCAAAACTTGCAAAATTCTTGCATAGAATTGTGCAAAACATACTTCAGTGTTTTGCTGTCTTCATACACAAATGTTAATGTAAATACTAACCTAACTTTAATCCATTTTTTCTTGCTTAGTATATTTTTAGAACTGAGCCACTAGCAATTTGAGAGGGGTTCTTATTTCATGCACCTTCAGAACAAGCACTTATTTTTTAGTCATCAGAGACTGTATTATCCAAAAGAAAGAAAATTTCCACCTTAGTGTGACAAGAAATAAATTTAATAAAACACTGCGCACAATACCTCTGGCAAGCTGCGGCATGTAAAACTTTCTGATAATGCAAATGACCAACCGATCATACTTAAAAAATAAGTTAGGTTCCATTTTCTCTTTTTAATTAGATGGCTTAAATAAGTTTTTGAGTGGCTTTTTTTTTTTTAAATAAAGACAAATAATTCATCAGATGTTTCCAAACCCTTTCACCTGTTTTACTACTTATGCAGTATTACTGTAGTTGCAGTTTGGAAAAGACAATTTCAAAAGGTCATCTCAACGAATGGGAGAGATGTCAAAAGCTTTCCACCTTTTTTTTTAGTTCGAGGCAACCTAGCAGTATCCCTGCAACTTCAGTCCTTATACAAATCCTGTAATTTAGATTTGACCAATGCATATGCTGCTATAAATATGACATTTGCAAGAATTTATACCATAGTAGCTGTTAACAAATGCTTACATTTAAAATTTTTGTAGCAAAGAATTATTGGCAATGATAGAGTAATAGTTCTGTTAAATGAGCCTGGGAAGGAGAAGTTTCAACCAGGCTGAATGATTTTTGAATGATCTCTTAGAGAAAAAAAAAAATATCTGAATTCTAAATAAACCCTAAATAACCTTACTAGTGATAATTACTTCCTTTGTATTCTAACATTTACCATCCCACGTTTTGTGGGACTAACTTCCCACAACACTGTTCCATTTTGTCTAGTTTATCTGCCTTGTTGCAAATAGGACCAACCATTTCCTGTAATTTTCAACATATCTGGTCTTACCTTTTTTTAAAAGGTTCCAGAGGGACTTCACAGCTTACTAGCCCAAGCTATATCCTCAAAAGTGTTTTTGGACTAAGAGTAAGGAAGTTTCTGTGCAGTGTAGCTGAGCTGTTTGATCTATGTACTTATAGAGAAACAGATAAGATGGCAGGAAAAACTTATGAACAGGCTCTGCTCTGTTAATATCTTAGGTCTCCATGCACTTCATCCTCAGTCCACCGTGGCAAAAAACCCCAAAGATCGCTTTGGAAGGTGGACATTATTCTTGTCTCCAGTGGGCATTTTAATAGTCACTGTCTCTTAACTGTGCTAGAGAAAAATACCAACTTTTGTCTGTAGGCTTGTAATCAGAATAGAGTCTAGGGATACACTGTACTAGATTACCAGCAAGAAGATACCCATGCAAGCTACAGTTGCAATTAAGTTTAAACATCCAGTGGTGTCCTTATTAGGAGCACCTAATAATTTCAGTCCAGGATTTTTATTCAATATAATAAAACCAGTACTGATTTGCTCTTATCCAGCCCCCTCTTTTCCTCCACAGAAGGGTTCCTAAATTTATTTGTGGGTGTGGGGAGATAGAAACTGACACACTTTCAGAGTGGGGCAGGATCCAACAAAACAACCACGCACAATACAGGAACCTGCATACAGCATTTTGGGATAACAGGTTATTAGCCCAACCGTTAGGTGGCTACCAGTTGTAGGGCAGCTGTCAGAAGTCAAATGTACTTTTACACAGAAGCCACCCAATTAATGCATGGTGGGGAAAGAAATAATATGAAGATCTAGGTCCTTGCTTCCCACTTCATCTGCTTGCTGACATTTAGTAGAGCTGGACAGCCATCTATGGGAGTACAAAACAGTAGTGCAACTTAAGGCAGAACAGAGATATGTATTTCTCTTGCACTTATGCTCGATAGAGCTATTTATTTCTCAGTTCTCACAAAATTCAAACTGTTCACTGTCTTTTATTTGATTGATCACCTCAGAATGAAGCCCCACAGCCTTCAGATTTCAAAATAGGTATAAAAATGAGAATTCTCTTCTTCGAGCTGCCAGCTGCTCCCAGACCTAATTAGCCCCATTCTATTCCTGAGCACCTCTACAACAGTGGATGCACTCTACAAGTTTTATTACAAAGTAAATATAATTGCTGAAAGAATTCCAGAAGTCTTAACTCAAGCTCTAGCTGGAAAGGAATATCTTAACCATTTCATGGTTTAATTTCACATTAAACAGTCCCCTTATAAAAAGCAAATGTTTAAAGCTGGAAGTTACGGAATCTTTACCTGTAATCCTCTGTTGTTGTAATTTTGTTTAATATTGTGCTTAAAACCCAGTGTTCCTAGCACTTCTAGGCCAACTCTGACTTAACAGCTAAGCAAGCCCTCTCACAGTGGAAGGCCAGACTACATGCCATTTGCTTTAGCGCTCACATTGTACCAGATGAAGGCATTTTCATGCAGAAAGATCTCACTAGGTGACAAACTTCCCTTGAACTCCATTTTTGCTTCACTCTATTTGGTGACCTCATTGAAAATAGCAGCCAGCATGCCACAGTAAAAGATTGCAACACAAAATTGCACAGGGCATGCATTAAGAACACAGGCACAACTTACCTGCATAGCCCTAAATCAAGAAAGCTTATTTCTTAGTGACTGCAATTCTCTTCCAGGGGAGGGATTCACAGGATTTATTGAGGAAGAATTCAACCCAGGTAGCTGAGTGTTAATGTACATTAGTTACTCAAGTTCAAAAGAAAGTAAATAAAGTTAAATAAATTAATACTGGTGTTTGCAGTCGAGGAGTATATACGATTTACAGGGAGCCAGCAGCCAAAGCAGGTAGCCAGCAGTCTTATGCACACAGAATACCTACTGTTAAGGCAGGACAGGTTTTGGTTTTTTTGTGTGCAGATGCTTCTCATCTCAATATTAGAACATCCATCATCTCCCAGCTGAGGTCATCATTAGGCAACAGAAAGCACCAAAAAAACAGCAGTGAAGCTAAGACTAACACAAAGGCACGAAGGAAATACTGCAGAAATATCTTACCTATCTATATGTACACACACGCAAATACATTTTCAATGAGTGTCTACTTCATTCGCATCTCAAGCTTGCTTTCTGCTGGACCCAGTTTGAAGGGGTCACAGAACAGCAAGTTACATTTGTTTTAAACACCACTGAAATGGAGACAGACTTTGGCTACTGAAGCATTTATTACTAGCATAAAAAATGAATTACAAAAAGATGGCTACAAAAACACCAACAATGCACACAACAGCAGGCATCTGGGTCCAAACAGCATGAATCTTGTCTTTATACTGCATATTAAAAAAAAAATGTATTGATAATGATTTGGTCGGTCACTGGAAGAGGCTCCCCAGGGAAGCGGTCATGGCACCAAGCCTGTCAGAGTACAAGGAGCATCTGGACGATACTCTCAGTCGTATGGTTTAGTTTTAGGTAGTCCTGTGTGGAGCCAAGAGTTGGACACGATGATCCTTATGGGTCTCTTCCAACTTGAGATATTCTATAATTCTGTGGTCAGGTTACTATGTTACCCAATAGTTAAGTTTATATAGTTGATGTTAGCACTGTCACAGCATTTAAGTAACTCCAGCTGACTCATTCAGAAACCCCACTTTCCGCTCTGGAATTCTGCACTCACAGAACTTTCATCATGAATTGTGTAGCAGTAGGATTTGAGATGGTCAGATAACAGTAATAATAATCAAATGGGTGATCTGCAGCAAATACAGAATTTAAGCATACCTGGCTCGTCTGCAGGGCTTTAAAATGTATTTATGCATCATAGTATGCAAGGCTTATGATCAGTACAGATCAAGCAACAAATAAAATGCTTTTAGCTATGGCAGGTTTCATATAGACTAATGGTATCGATACCATTAATAAACATGGTGAGGTTTCTTAACTTGACAAACAAGGCATCTTGACAACTGTAAGCTGCCAGTATTTGGCATTCAAGACAGTGAGTTTTCAGAGTGGCTTAAATACACAGGACAATACAGCCCATGTGTGAGTGTCCTTTCTCTGTTTGATTCCCCTACACCTATGTTTATGGTTTTTTCCGCCAAAGCTTTTTTGACAGCTACACTTGCTAAGGCCACTTGTTTGGTCAGTCAGCAGAGTACAGGCATGCTATGCAGTTTATTTATTAGTGTGTTCAGGCTGTTTGTCTTTCTGGCTGGAATTTTTCTCCCCTTCACCTTTGCTCTCAGCATGCTGAATGCCAAGCAGTTGTGGGTAAAAGGGACCTACCAGCCAGTTCAGCGGTGTGTTGTTAACAAGATAATCCATCACATCATCCAGAGACTCCTTCATTTTCTTCAGTTGTCCTTTGCTAGTGGTAAGAAAGCTGTCTGATAATTCTTGGAAGGAGGATGCTGACCGAAAGCTCTGGTAGACATCACCTGCCATTGACCCAACACTGTAAACCTGATCCTGCACATTCTGTGGCAACCCCTGTAGGCTTGAGACCAGTGTGAGGCAGGTGGTCTGAAGCTGCTGAGTGAGGCTCCGTGCAATAGCTAGAGTTCTTGACTCAATGTGCTGGAAAGAAAAAGCATAACAGTACATTAGTATCTTTTTTACGACTGTAGCAGCTTTCTGTTGCTCAAGATACATGAGGAAGCAAAGTAAAGGGGATGTAAGCAAAATAAAGCCATAGCAGATAATAAAATAGATTTTAAGTCTGAAGAGTCAGAGACTTGAAAGTACTTGGTATTTCTTCAATGCTCAAGTACTTTGTGGAACAGAAACTTCTACCCAGCAGGAGATAAGCAAGCTCTCATTTGAACTCTGGATAACAAGTCACAGCAGGTTAAGTATATTCTAATCAATGAACCACTGTTTAGAGCTACATATAAGACTCAGTGAGTCTGTGCCTACGACTTCTGTATGCTGAGAAATGGTTATTTCTGGTCTGGCCACATCAGGTAAGCGAGTCCTGGCTGAATGGATATCCCAACACGGGTTCACATGCTAAAGAGGATGAGCATTCTCTTGAAGGGAGAATGGAACCCAGAATGCTTGCAGGAAGTAGGCTCATTTAAGAGTTTGGGTGTCCCCTACATTTCACAGTAGTCACTAGTCAGCTGACCTGAGCTTCAGCATTCAGCTTCCACATTTGCACATAAGCTTCTGTGCTGTTAACATGCTGCACACCTTGGGGACTGTTAGTTTGCCGTTAACTTGACAGTATACAAACCATTTATTTCTGCTTTACATCTATTTACCTCAGCACTATGCAGTTCATCATCATTTTGGCCTGTATTTTTCTTCCATTCTACCCAGGATTGATAAAGCTTTTCCTGGGCATCAAGAAGTTTCTGATTGGCACTATTCATGTTCTTTCTGGCATACTCGATCTGAAATACAGCCAAATAAGGAAGTAAAGCAAAGAGTCCAAACAGTTCCTTTAGGGCTACTCTACCTTACCTGCTTTGTAACCTCCTTTTTGAATGCTAAGTTCAGTATAAAAGACTTTGGAAAGAAGTAACACATTCTTATATTCCCTAAAGAATAAAAAACTGGAAGCTGTTTTGAGATGTTACTTAGTGCATCCCTCTGCCTCAACTGTTTCCCCCTCCCCCACTAGCATCCCACACAAGGATTTGAAAGTGTATAGAAGGCCACAACTTTATGCACAGTTTGTCTTGTACATAAAGGTATGTTGTTAGAATAAGACTATTGAAATACCCAGGAAGGCTCAGAGATGCCCACAGCAAGAAGAGCAAGCCCATAAAGAACCCCATATTTTGTTAACAAAAAGGACTTAAAGGACTGAAGTGTGTCTAAATTGCAAGACGCTTCATTCACTAAATGAAGTCTGTGTCAAACCCAGGACTCTAAAACAGGCATATTGTTTTAAACTCATCACTTATATTTCTGCAGTGCTTAAAATTACAACCAATTGCTGTTTAGTTTACAGCTCAGCCTGATTAAGTACCTTTCCTGAATGGTGGTGAAAAGCTCAGAATGGGAAGTTATTTATATTTAGAAAACATATTTAGTCTGAGAAAGCAATTCCAATTTTCCTATGCCTCTTTTGGCTGTTTTCTGGACTCCAGATCTATGCCAACATTTGCTTTGTATACCTCAATCAAAAGCTTAAACTTACCAGACTAACAGTGTGGTGGAGCTGAGAGATTGTCTCCTGGCTTTTCTGTTTAGCATCTCTAACTTTGTTTAAGGCTTGCTGGTAGGCACGTGTGCGGACCTTTGAAGACAGGGATCCTAGTCTAATGTAGTAGCTTGGCTTCTGAACTCCAACTTCAAAACCTTCAACTTTTGCAGCTTCTTTCTCTAGATACATAGAAAGGAAGCAAACTGACCACTGGAAGAAAACTTAAAAGGTCTGAGGCAATTTGATTTGCTTAGTAATGGCTGAATACTGGACTTGTTCAGTAGTCCTTTAGCACCAGGGTAGGCTGATAGACCACCATACATGGAAATCCTTACTTTCACTCTGCTTCCCTGTTCCATTACAGCCAGCAAGGCAAAAGACAGTTTGGGAAGCATGTGCCCCCTCCCCACTACAAGTAGTTAATAAATGGATGATGGCTTCCTTCTCTAATACAAGCATTCCAATAAAATCAAACCTTGAATTGGTCTTACCTAGTTCTGCTTCTGTAAGTGGGAGATACAGGTCTACAAGGGTCTCCGATTTAGTGAGAGCACTGTCCACTCCACTGCTCACCATTTGCACCACACGGCTTCCCAGGACAGTGTTAATGCTGCCATTGACAACTGACTTGGTCATTTCTACGCTGTCTTGCATTGCTTCTTTAGTTTTGCCCACAACTCCAGTTATTGTGTGAGCAACAGTTTCCTTGGCACCAGTCACAGAGGTTGTTACAGCTTCTCTGGCTCCAACAACTACATCCTTGGCATTGGCGACAACCTGTCATAGGAAACAGGTTGATTCACTAGAGATATATTTAGTGAAAGCTACACAATCCAAGAAATATAAGTTTATGGTAGAGCTTGTACAAGCATTGGTTATCTAGGAGAAATTCTACCCTAAAGACATATGTACAAGAAAAAAAAAAAAAATATTACTGCCATGCAGCCTTCAGCTCAAAACACTTCAGTGAGTGCAATTCAGACACTACTTGTTTCATGCTGAGCAGGAAAGAGACAAGGACTCAGATTTAAGAGCTGTCCACCCGTGAACAGCAGCTGTAGACAGATGTGTCAAACTGTGGGCAAATTAAAAAAATAAAAAAAAGGGTTAATGGCTTCTCAGAGGCAAACAATTCTACAGAAACACCTTTTACTTCTTCACTGCCTCTAAGCTGTGCTTCAGGTGTGGTTCATTGAAATCTGCCTTCCTCTATTTTTAGTGACAACATAAAAGAGGAAGAGTGTGTAGTTCTTCTGCTTAGCATACATACATGGAAAGAACTTACCTTGTCAGTGGGTTGATTCAGTATAGGTAGTCTCTCTTCAATTTTGTCTAGACCTATACACGCATAGTTGTTGGCAACTACAACTATAAAAGAAATTACAATAGTTGGTTTTAATTTTTTTTCCCCTTAGTATAAATAACTCCAGCTGAGAATTCCTTTTGAAACAGAGCTCATGCAACAACGCTCTTAAAATGGTTTCCTCCCTTTTTCAGTGAGATTTGAGGCAGCAAAGCCCACAAACAAGGCAAGTTTTCAGTGCCAGGAAAAAAAGCTCACTTGCAGGCCGAGAAGCTTCACGCAATACTTGACAGGCAACTGTTAGAACAAGCAAAAGCACCTGGCCTTCTGCCGCTTGTGCAACCGGGCTCCTGGTTACAGCAGCCTTGTGACACAGTTGCCAATTTAACTACAACTTGTTCTTGGTGAGAGAAGGTACAAAGTAGCATATGAAACCAGATGAAATGCCAGGAAGATGTTGAGCAAGAGACCACACAACCACCTCGCGTAGCAAGAGCGTCATTAAGGAGCGTAATTAGTATTACAAAAGCTGCAATCTACTTTGGCTCTGGCCTTTTTTTTTTTTTTTTTTTTGTGTTAAATCAGAAACAGTAATCATAGTCAGTAGCCAGTTACTCAACAAGCCTGGTAACAGCTTCAGTCAGCTACTTGAAATGACACTCTAGACCAGCCTGATCATGCTGAACTGTAAGTGCATCTGCATATATAGAGCAACCAGTTTAATTAAAGATATCAACAGCTCCACCTTTGCCTTACTTTGTGGTTCCAGTTTCTGGATGATAGGCATAGCACTTGTCATGGCTACTGAAGTAATCGTCTTCACTCCTTTCTCTGCTATCTCACATACTGACTTCAAATAAGGATGGTTATCCTTTGTGGTGACGTAAGCAGTGGACACCATATCGTAGGTGGAGCTCACCAAGGGAAGGTTGACAACCCTCGATATAATGTTCTGTTTAAAGGAAAAAGAGGTTAGTTGACTCCTACTTTTTCTGAACTACACATAAAGAACTATGGGGCTAACTCAGACGTACCTGCTGTGGATCAACTGCTGCCAATGCCATTTTTTCAGATCTTGAATCTTATACAGCCTGTGAAAGAAGGATATCTGAGTTACAGCATCCTCATATCCACTTCATCTAATCAGACTTTGAAACCAACAGCCCTTTTCTGATCAACCCCATTCATCAAGGGGATTGGGTTGTTCACATTCTTGCACACAGGAATCACATTTTATTGCGACAATTTAGAAATCTAAATTTTTGTTTCCTAATTACTTTGTTTGGTTTAGGCAACACAAGCAGGGCACGTGCAAGAGACAGGCCTTGAGGTACAGCAGTTCATTGCAGAATTACCACAGAGTTACCAACTGGTTAATTTATTTTTCTAGAAAAGATAGACATGTTTGGGCTTATCTATTGAGCCAGGACAAATAAGTGCCAGCCAACAAGTCACTAAAACTCTAATTTAGGATATCTAAGTAAAATGAAGAATCCACCACAAATACCTTTAATTAGATCAGGTCTTCTGTTAGTATAAGGGAGTCAAGTTTGAAATTTGCATCATCATTGCTGTCCAAATCTCGATAACACATGGAAGACTGAGGTGAAGTACTCATTTCAGTAACCTTAGCTCAATTCTCACAAGTAATTCCACTGAAGTCAAGGAGTTAATTATCTCTATTGCTATGCCTAATGCTCATGTAGGGCTCCCCCTGCTCAGTTTGCTCAGAAGTTAGCATTCCTGTAACACGCAGAGCATAGACTTTCCCACTGTCGAAAATTACTCTCCTTTATGCTAATTTAGACTTAATTATTATTCATCCTCCCCTGAAACAGGCTGTGGACACCAGAAGAAGCCCGTGCTACTCAATTATTTTCCAACATGTATTTCTATGGAGAACACACTAACAGTTCTCCCCATATGAACCCTATAAAAGGAGAAGGGGTGTTGCAGGACCACATAAGGAGAACACACAGAAGCGAAATTACATCCTATGCATGTGTGCAGGCTGAATTAAATCTACAAGCACTTTTGGCATTGATGATTTCATACGATGCTTAAGTTCCAGAAGAATCCGCATGAAGGAAAGCAACAGGAAGGCAAGCTAAAAGTCAGTCCTCAAAATGACTGTGGTTTTTAAGGCTTTCTGCTAGGTCTGTCAAAGAGTCAACAGCAGTTTTCTTTGTCATACATAGGACAACATGAAAAGGAGCGAGTTAATATTGCACCTTGGGTCAAGCAAAACTTTTCCCTGTTACACAATGGGGAACAAGGACAAAAGCATATTGTGAACATTTTACAGGCATGTTTGCGTATGTTAACACACATGTGTCATAAAGCAACACCTGCAGCTAAATTAACCGCTGTACATGTAACATATAAATAGGTTACAGACAAGGGTTACAGTAGTAACAGGGTTTTCCTTCCATCAAGTATTGAAACACCCTCAGAAACATGTTGTTTCTCACATAGCCTTACAGGTCAGATTACTTCAGAGTAAAAATGAAGTTCACTTTGAACCACAAAGCATGCTGTAGAACAGAAGAGGCCAACAGTGCAGAATCTGTCTGATCCTGAATGAAGAAGGGCCCTTACTTTAAGGATTATTCAGTACTTGCAACGTGTCCCAAATGATACAGCTACCCATGGCATGGATTTCAGTTCTAGTCACTGAAACAGGAGGGTTAATTTATGAAATTATTCCTGCTCTCAAAGACAGGAAAGATAACTAGGATCTTGCACAGTTTCAGAGACCCCTTGCACAAAAGTCACATCCAGTTCATGGGTGCAGGTGAACAAGATGCCTTAATCAAAGCGCACGGTACAAACGCGTACTTCAGAGACAGCAACAGATCCTGAACAGGGAGGTGAATAAAGTCAGTCACTAACTGAATCCCTACTTCCCCCTCCCGCTACGGAACGAAGTTAAAGCCCAGGAAGCACCACGACGAGCCACGCAGAAGGACTAAGGAGCTTGCCCTGGCTAACTGCGGTGCCCACGGAGGACTGCGCCCCCGTTTTTGGGTGTCACCAGGGCCCTCTCCAGGGATGGGGCACCCCAGCACCTCCCGCGGGGGCGGACGCGCGCCTAGAGACTTTCCGGTCCCCGGAGTGCCACAGGGACCCTGCCGAAACACACCGGGATTCGAGGCGGGGGGAGCCGCAGGGGCGATGACGGAGGCAGCGGGGGCGGCCCCGCGGCGAGCCGCAACCGGAGCCGCCGCCGCCGCCACCCGCTCCACCGGGCTCCACCATATTGCGGAGTCAGCCCCGCGGGGCGAGCGGGCACCGAGCGCTCCCGCCGTCCCTGTCACCCCCGCGGACGACGAGAGGCAGGCCGGGGCCGCCGCACTCACCCGGGAAGGGAGGAGGACCCGCCGCCTGAAGCACGGACGACACCGCCGCTGCTGACTGGGGAGGCCCGGCCTCGCTCGCTATTTATGGGGAGCGGCCGCCACCGGCCGCTCTCTCGCGAGAGGAGGGCGCGTCACCGCCGCCGCGCGTCACCGCCGGCGCGGGGGAAGGCGCTGTGCCCTGGGGCGGCCGGTGCACGAGAGTAAATCGTGGTAAAGGGCACGGGTGTTCAGCGATCTCTGGGAAGCCCGGTTCTTAGTGCTTTAGTACGGGCGCAGGGGCCAGAGAGAGCAGCTGGTCCCAGCTCTCAGGGGAGGTATGGAGGCCCGCAAGTAGCCTGCCCAGGAACGGATAGGTTACAAGCAAAATGCTCTTTTTCTCTGATGCAAATCAGCTCTCTGAGTTTAGGGGGAAAAAAAAATATATATATATGAGGCGAGATTTGGCCGTGTCGGTCATAAATTAATCACTTCTCTCCCTTCGCCCAGCACCTCTTAACTTGGAGTGGCCCGAAGCGGGGCTGGAACCCCCACGGGAAGCACTGGAACCAGAGCCTGCCGGCTGCGGGGCTGCCGCGCCCCAGGCGGACTGAGCTGCCTGCTTGGAAAGGCCGGTGGGCCTGCGGCCTTGTCCAGCGCTACGGGCTCGGTTCGGCACGCCCGCAGGCGCTCAGCTCGGCAGACCTAAACACACGCTTGGTATGCTGTAACTCTCCTAACTCCGAAAGTGCGCTTCAGTGTTAACCCATCAACAAATGGATATCAAACCGGCAAGGAAAAACAGCTGGGAGCAAAGGTCCAAACACGTATGTGCAATTAAAGCTGTATTTAGCTTGCTGTTGTTGTAGGGACAGGGTGTCAGAAGGGAACAGCCTGCCGGTGAAGATCCAGGCCTCAAGGACAATGATGATCACACGCTACAAGCATGTGCAAACAAATTCCTGGGCCAGTCATTTTTCCTAAAATAAATTTTAACTTCCTTCCCAGTAAACTTTAATTGTTTTAATGGGTAAAACTGACAACAAAACACCATATCTCTAAAATCACAGACTCCTGCATGCTGTTTCTGCTCCCTAAACAAAAGTTGGCCATACAGATTCTGTTTTAACTTCTACTGCTTAAAACAAATAGACATATTTTTCTCCTCAGCAGTGTGACAGGACAACAAATTCCACTAATATAGAGCAGTACAGTGATAGCATTATCTGACCAGGACAGGAAAAGAAGGACCTTCCCTCATTGGACTGACCATCAAGAAGACTCTGAAGCCTACCTATAAGGTCGGTAAGACTTCTTGCAAAGCCTTGGTAGCAAAATATACAAGCCATCTATTCTTATTATTTACTTATTCTGTATATTCACGTATTACAGCATTACAAGATGTTATTCACTTACTGCTAGAGAGATTCTGACTCTTGCTACCGCAGAACACTATCTTCCTGGCCTGGTGGAGAGGGCATCTATTTTTTTCCGGCCCATTTTAAAAAGACCTTCCCAGAATGGTCATTCATTTTGCTTCTGCAAATATATAATTTCTCTCTTCTTGTTCCAGAGCAGAACAGATAGAAGACCATTCTGGAAAAAACCAGGAATTTTCACTTCTCTGAACTGCTTTATTATGCCTCTGTTAGGATGCATACCAAACACTTCACAGGCACTTCACTATTTTCCTTACATTGTTTTCACCTGAGACCTCCACTTGGTTTTCATTCACAGTCATGGGGCTTCTCAAGTGTAAAACACTCACTGCACCATGACAACCACAAAATGAGTTAACCTCTTTTGTTGGGTATGTCTGTACCAGGAATTCTAGAGTATTCCAGGGTTTTAGTAACTAATATGTATCACCATTATTTGTAGCAAAGGGACACCTGCGACTCACACAGCCGAAGGACACACTCTGCCAGAATACAATAATTAGAGCTAGTATCGACCCCTCAACAGTCCTTGGCAGGCTAAGAATTCACGTTCTGGACACGTTTTTCTTCAAAACCAGGTCCCTCTCTGTATTTGATGAACTTAAGCCCCTCAGAGGGGCTTACCCAAAACTGTGAAAAACCAGGGACTTGCCTCTTGAGAAACTTGTCTTGCTAACAAGGTGGGGGAAAGAAGAGGAAGGTGTTACCTCTTGGATAGACCAAATTCCTCAAATATCTTAAAAGAGAGATAGGTGGTCCCAGTCAAGACCATAGAAAAGGCAAGGCAGGGCAGTATCCGGTAAAGGAGTTGGAACAGGTAACACAAAAGCATGCCACACCAGCCATTGTTGAAACAGGAAAGCGATAATAGCATACCCTACCCTTCTCTTCCATAGGGCAAAGGCAGATGTTTAAAGTCACTTAATGCATCTAATAAAAGAAGTTTCATTCTTTCAATCTGAGTAACTCGTTAGCACATTTATCCATCAAAGTCCATTTAATTAATGTTTTAGAACAGAAGTCAATCTGCCTATCCTTAACTTCAGAAAAAAATTGAAAAGGTATGAAATTATGGATCAGATGATCAACGTATATATCCTTCGGTGCACCTCTGCTAAATTTGTTGTAATAACCTCCAAGACAAGGAATAGCTCAAGTTTCAGCCTCACAAGCTTTGCAACATATCTCTGCCAGACATAGCAGCAACAGATAGAATTCAGGTCCTACAGCTTTTCTTACAACTTTAGCAGAGCAAAGAGGAGGGACTGTGCTCCTCTTGCTAGAGCATCAAGGCCCAGTGTTGGCTGGTGGCTCTCGGGCAGCTAGGAGCTATTGAGACTCCCCATGGGGGCAGCAGGGCTGGGTCCAGGTTCCAGCACCCCAGCCAGGAGCAGGGCAACCAGCATGGAGGGTGGGCAGCTGGGGGCAGCCCCAGCCCCGGGGACTGGCAACCTGGTGGGGACCAGGCTGGGCTGAGGCCAGGCTGGGACATCAGCCCAGGCCCAGCACGGCTGAGGGGAGCTAGAGACCGACCCTACTGCAGCATTGCTGGGGCAGGGGCTGATAGCCCGGAATGCCTGACATGGCAGGGTGGAGGAGGCCCTCGGGGAGGCTGGGCAGGGCTGGTAAGCCCCATCAGTGCCATTGGGGTTCTGACAGTTCCAGGTGGTTGCAGGTACTTTTACTTCAGCTGTGAACCTCATGAGACAAGGGTATCAGCTGTTCACTAACAAAGTGACAGAAAGGCCAAAGGGGAGAGCAGTGATAATGTCAGCAGGGATCTGATGGGCTGATACTATTCCTTTAGGAACAGATATAGTCTAATATGCCAAGGCAGAGCTGAGTGACAGCTAGAGAGCTCATGTATTGGCAAGATCTGATACAAGAATCTTCACTTGGCCTCAGAAGTCAAAAATGGGGAGGGGGGGGGAGGGAGGGTAAGTGCTCTCCAACAGATTAAAGCTACTTCTATTTAAAAGGAGGCATGCTTCCACATCAAGATAGCTAACCAGAGTCTTTACTCAGTCTTTAGGATGACTGTTCAAAGCAGTGAAGTGATGACATACTCTTAATCGTGTCAGGAGAAACTATCCATGCTCTTGTCCTGCAAAACAGAGAGCATAGGACAGCCCTTTGAAATTGTCAAGAAGGCATGTTCAGTCATAGCCTTAGGAAGCTTGCAGGCTTTAAACTGCCTCCAGCCACAGTTTGAGGCTGTCTGGAGTGAGCTAGAAGCACAAGAAAACTCTGACGTGCCTTCTGTGCCTCAAGCTTTTACCAGTAGCACCAGTGCTGCAGTAGTTCTCAGCAGTCAGGATTTCCATAGGGACACAAAGACAAAGAAAGTGTTCAGAACTGTGAAAGATCAGTTCAGGGTCCATAACATAAATAACCAAGTCAATTAATTGATTATAATGATTCCTCTGGCCTTAAAGATTTCTAATATTCAAAGCACATTTTTATTTTGCATGTTTATAGAATTTGCTTTGTCATGTGAGAAGCAAGTGATTTTGTTGAACTGGGAATCAACATACTGGTGTTAGACACCGTGAGACTGTTATCAGCGAAATAACACAGCTGTTAAGGCTATCTTCCCATAGCTCTCTCACTTTTCCCCTTTCTTTCCAGTCCTGCAGTAATCCATTTCTAGGCTTGCACCATTCTGTCTTTGGATTTGCAACTAACTCCTTATCCACTGAAGCTATCTACCTTACTCCTTGGTTTTGGGGTTAAGCCTTTTATACATTCCTGTATGAAAAGCTTTCCCTTGGTCTGGGTTAATCATGTCAACAGTTTCTCTGCTGTAACAACTCACTTGTTTTTTCTCTCTCCAGGAGAGGATATCAGGTTTGTGAAGCATTAACCTCCTTTTGTGAGTCCACACTAATTGTCTTTACAAAGAATAGTATCCTTATTCTGCTCTGCCCAAAAATAAAGCGCTCCCACCTTTTTGTTTCTGAGCAGCATGATCTGCATGTTTTTTCTCTATTACGTGCTCCATTTACTCTGGAATGTACTTATCTTCCAATGTGTTTTATCTTTTGTTGGCTTTCCAAAGATCATTACCTCTCTTCAGCTGTAACCTAGTTAACCTAACATCTGATTCAAAAGAGGGGAATTGGGTAAAAGGTAGTTCTCCTCTGAACACTACAAGAAAAGCAAAGGCAAGCAAAAGTACTTCCAGTTACAGGCAGACAAGTACCATTGCCCAGGTAGTGAGCATGAACAACTGCAACAACAGATGTGACATGTTTAATTAAGACAGAAGAAGAGGGAAAGAGACCAACTCATCCTGGCTTGAGAGGAACAGGGCGTCAATTACACATCTACATACCGTATAGGAAATTTTTATTCATTCGGCTACTGTTGTCTATAACCCTGCCAGATGTCCTTGGAAAGCTAGGCAGCAATATGTTGTTACAGTAAATGCAGCTCCTTCAGAAAGATCACAGCAGGCTGTCACATCTCATACATGATACAACTCCCATCGGCCCACATATAGTCCTACAGTTTTCAGGCTTTACATAATCAAACACACTAGATGAGGCCATGACAGAAGTTATCAACAAGGCAGTTTGTTTTAAAAGACAAATTACTTCATAATGACATACCAGCAGAAAGAAAAATGAATATCCTAGGTATTTGGCAATTATCTAAGTACCATCAGTTAAACAGTACAGAAAGTTTTGTATTGATGTTAACATGATCCAGTATTTTTTGATTGTACTGCATTAACACCCAAGAGATGCAGTTATATGGGTGAGGATTTTGTTACGGTAGATAAAATGCAAACACAGGACAAAAAGACCGGGGCTCTGTTCCAGAACTAAGAAATAAATCTATTATTGCTAGGGGGATAAAGGACAGCCAGTTACAAGGACTTGAACTATGGCAATATCATCATCAATGCAACTGAGAGCAGAGACATTTAACCATAAGCCAACAACTGTGGTGTCTGTGGGGACATATCTGAAGTTATAATTTATAGCTGCCTACAAGCTGCAACAGACACTGTTCTGCTAACCAGAGGCCAAAGAATTTTGTTCTTAGGCACTTGTGGCAAGGACACGCCTTCTTCACATGCAGCACGTGTGCTTAGGAGAGGGCATAGAGCAAGGGAATTATGGTTAGTACTGCTAAGTCTGTGCTTCTGAAGAAATCCCAGCTGTCTCACATTTCTTAAGAAATCAGCATGTCAGAAATGTTTCTGTGTTTTTATATCAAGTTATGGCTTATTTCCTTTGAGGATGTTATGCTATTCCATCAACACTAGTCAGTGCTGTAGCAGTTCGTAGTTATCAGCGATAACAGTGACATTCAAGAATTCTCAACATGATGCATACACAGACATACAAAGAGTCCCTCGAAGACAGTTCTTTCAGTATTAGCCTGGCAAGTTTCATTTTCAGGGAATTTAGTCAGGGTTGTTTTTTTTATTTATAACAGTAGATCTAAACCACAGACTCCTTCCTAGACAATAAAACTATGATATATTTACTAAGCCACATAGAATAATAGATACCATTTGCATTTGACTGATGCATAGGAACACTGGGTACAACACATTAAGTGGGCTGTGCTGCTGTTATCGGTCTATTAAGCTACTCCAATAACTTCACTCATTTCTACTTCACTGAAATGCCTTTGTTTTACTCTGTACATGAATACCATGAATACCATCACTGTCTATATGTAAGGTGATCTTCTGAGTCAGAATTTATAATATAACCTCGGAACACTCTGTTGGCTGTTTTCCAAGCATTTGAATGTGGATGTTATTTTCTACTGTGCATTGCCATTTCAGTAGACATCTGTGAGTTTGGGAAGCATAAGATGTTGAAGAAAAATTTAATATTGGTTGCTCTGCTAGACATGCATTCTCATATTAAAGATTAGTACATTCTGGACAACACATAAGAAAAATCTGCCTCTGTACAGTGGTTTACTTGTCAGGTGGTGGCCTGACAAAAAACTGGTATAGTAGTGGAACACAAGTAAAATTCAACAACTGTCATGTTCGCTCAAGAAGTTGCACAAAATAACTCATGGTGTGAAGCTTGTATTATCTAAAAGCAACACTGAGAAATTTTAATAAATCAGAACAATATTTTATTAAGTCTGGTCTACCAAATTTCATTTTGGCATTGGTAGGAATTACTTTTGTGGAAAACTAGGATATCTCTGAAGGCAATGGCTTAAAGTGTCATGGATCAAGAAGAGTCAGACTGCTCTTTAAAAAGAGAAAAAAAGCCGTGAGTCAAGGGTGACCCCAGCACAGGCAGTGCCCTCAGTGACAGGGTACAGTCCCACATGGTCTATCTGAACCTGTTACTCAAGCAGGGTCAGGTTCAGCTTGGTAATGATAACAGGTCCTATCAACAGTCTAGTAATCATCACATAAGGCAAAGTAACACTTCGGGTTGTAGGTGAAGTCAGGAAATCCAAACAATTTGAAAGCAATAGAGGACAGGAATGGAAAAAGGTTTGTGTACAACACAGCTCAGGCCAGGCCAGGATGCTCAGGCCTGGACTTAAATGGGACTCCTGGGCCATGGGCAGAGAGTGTGTGGGTGATTGTCCCCAGTGAGACCAGTTACAACAATTAAGTGCACTCATGGCCCTGACATAAAATTGCAGTTTGTTCTGTTAAGAAGTCCAGTGGATGCAGAGATTTGTATATTTTCCTTCACACACTTTCAAGGTGATGACAATGACTTTAGATCAGCTGATGTGATGACAGTTATCCTAGACAGAGAGGGCTAGAAGACACATTACTAGATCATTATTTCACTGCCCTGTCTGAAAGGAAGAGGAACATCATTTGTCATTTCTTTCCCAATGCATTTCAAGCACATTGGTGGCTCTTCCATCCTCTACAGAGATACAAATATAGAGACCAAGTATTCCTCTTCTTTAGATTTAAGAACTTAGTTCATCCAGTCCTTCTTTGGTTACATTTCTTAGCCTAATGATACTCATCAATTATCTCAGCTCTTTCTCAGGTAGAAGCCCTGTGGTCAAACTGGAGGCCTCCTAGTCAATCCACACTACTAGGATCTCACTACACTATTGGCCTCTGTCCCAGAATTAAAGCAATGTTGACCACATAGAGCTAGCCTGCAATCTGTTATAATTCTCTGAGTCTTCCTTGAAGAACACCTGCCTCACAAATTGTTCACTGTCCAGTGCCTGTGTAGGTATTTCAATATCAGACAACATCCTGCGTTCAACTTTAGTAACTTTCATCCCAATTTCTCCAATAAGCCAAGCTCATTTTGAAATATGATGCTTTACTCCGTATTTCAAGTTATTTATAGTGGAGTACATTTCCATGTTTCAAGAGGCTGACTGTCAGTGCAACATAATACCTCAGACAGACAGAGTAACATTCAGATGCCCTTCATAAGTGTGCAGTGAGTTACTGGGGTTTTCTGTAAGACCTATTACTATTAATCATATAACTCCTGACATTTGCAACATGACCAGGTGTGACTGAGATTACTCATTACATTATCTACTCTATTTCTTATAATAAATACCACTTTTTTGTTCTTCAGTAGCACTGCAAATACCTAACTATTCTCTAGGACAGCAGTGCTGAAGTACAAAGCTATGTAACGTACATACAGTTGCACAGGATGCAGGAATGAAAGTGGATACTGTTATTTATGAGAGATTTGGAAAGTAGAAGTGACTTGTTTGAAGTCATAGAGCAGATCACTGACTATACTGAAAGGAGAACTGAGTTCCACCAAAACCCACATTTCTTCACTGAGCTGTGTCGACAAGTAGTACTCAAGCCTTCCCTAATGGAAACACTTCTGTAGTTTGAAATCATACCAATGAGTCAGCTATCTTGAAATTGAAAAATAATAGAAAGGTCTTTGCTTCTGTGCCTTCTTCTGCAACCTCCTCAAGTTCAACAAAAGACTGAACACATTCAAGGAGAATCTCTTCCCTGACTTAGCCCTCTCTACTGCCCTTAGGAGTTTATATTACATGTTACTGGAAGGTTTCACTTCCAGAGAGTATTTCAGATTGCTTTTTTCAAAACAAAATATTAAACTTGACCGCAAAAAGTATAGTCTATATTGAGTGCTGCATATTTATTTAGCTTTCTACATACACCTACGCCATGCAGCATACGTGAACATAGCATAAATAAGCTTCTCACAGGCAATCCTAAAAAAGTTAAATCAATCTCTCTGGCTGTAGCATAGAAGGCCCTATTGTTTTAGTTTGATTTTCCTTATTTATCACCATTGTGCAGTCTGGGGTTTAAGTTACGTTGAAAAACTTTTGTTACAGTCAGATCCAGGTCTCATTGCTATGCTGAATCTGACTGTGGATTCCAAAGCAAACAATGAAGTAAGATTGAGTACTCTGTCTTGATATTGACATGGATGAGATTCGGCCCCTTCTGTCATATTGACTTGCAAGGCCCATGTACTTGTAAAGGAAAAATGTGTAAGGAAAGATGGATTGATTTTTGGCTGATACCATATGAAAACAGTATTTTCTTTTCACAGGTTTTTGTTTTCCCTCAATAACGAAGAATACTGTTCTATCCTGTTTTCCTTGTGAGAAGAAAATTGCCAGAGTTCTGTAATGTATAAAGGATTAAATCTTAAATAACACATTAACTGGCCATAGATGGTAATTTTAAGAAAACGCTTAAACAAGGTCTGAAGATCCTAGGAGAAAGGTGTTCCACAGAAACCAAATCAGCTACCCTTCCTCAAAGAGAAGTGTAGCTCCTTTATCAGAGCATGCTTGTTTAGAGTAGTACTTTTCCCCCTTCTCTCATAGGCTCTCTTTCCCACCACAAAAGCTAAGATACCTCCTGTAATTCTCCACCTAAACAACTTTTTTTTTTTCTTTTAGAAACCAGCTACTTATTAGCAACTAAATACTTCTTTTTCTTCTGGGTCTGAGAATATCCTTTATTAAGCTCAAAGAGGTTCCTAACTGGAAGAGTATTTATTCTTATACTTTACACAGAAATCTAAGAGTTGTGCACTACAAAACATTCAAGATTTCTCTACTTACATTTCCTTTTACTTGATAGAGAAAGAGAAAACAAGGCGAGACAGACAGGTACTGTGTAAATAATTTTTGCATTACTGACTTCATGGTTTCTATGCTGACTTAGCTGCAAAAGATCTTGCTGCAGAAATCTTTGGAGACAGAATCAAGTCTCAGGTCTGACACTGGGAAACCTTCTTTTGGAACACAAGGAGGCTTCCACTGCAGCCTTGGCTCTCATTCCTTCACATACATCCTTTCTCACTACTCTGACATTTCCACAAGCTCCCCACCTTTGTGGCTTCTTTCTTAAACAAGGTGAAATGGCTCTCTCTTAAAAGCATGTTATTGTTCCTCAGGAGCACTGGACAGTGTCCTTTTGACAAGATATTGGCTTTGAATATGAGCTACTGGTGTGCAACTAGTGCATGGAAATGTTAAGAAACCCTGGTTAAACTCCACTTGGCTGCTTTACCACAGTCTATAAAAATGACTCATCTGTTCCTGTAATACAGAGTTCACCAACCTGCTAAATCAAAAACTACTATAAAAATAGGCTATTAGGCTGGTTGCTAAACAGTACTGTGCAGAGCAGGCATAAGATGCCAGAACTGTTCCACGTGTACATACACAAGGTGATGTATTCTGGTCAGTGATGCAGGGGAGTGAGAATCAGCAGATCAAGGTTTGAAATCCACTGGTAATGCAGAGGACCTCCTTTTGACCTCATAGTAAACACAAAACTGGTGATCCAGAAGTTTTTATCACTGTGTTAGCATGCCATTCTGCTCAAACTCATCAGCTCCATAGAGAGACAGAGAGCATGAGGAGGCAGAGCTTAGGCATCCCATTTCAATAACAGTGTTACATGGCTTCCACACTGCAGATCTCCAAGTCAAACTGGAGCAGAAGGCTGTGGAACTGGAGTTCCTGTGTTGACCTACACTAACTTACAGAATTTGCAGTTAGTTACTTCATTTCTCCATGTCTTCTCTAAGAATGCTCCTCAGGGATGTTGTGAGGTTCAAATTGTTGTTTACTTTTCAACGCTTTTCTCATATTCAGAAACAGACCCCTCACCCACAGTGCTCAAGAACAACAGTGAAGCCAACTTAATAAATCAATAATGCTAATGTAACTGTTTAAGATTAATATCCTACTGTGCCTTCTAATGTAGTGTTGTCCTTTTCCAAATTGGAAACTTGGGCTAACAAGACTGCACAAGGGCAAACTTCTCCTCAGCTCCAACTGGAGTTCCCAGATACCTGATGCCTATGAAAGGCATGCCCATGTCAGACATTTAGTATCAGGCTGCCTTAGAAGCTGAGTTCTAGCTCTTGGTGCTTCCATTTTCCCGACTGTAAAACAAAAATGTTGAGTTCCCTTTCTTATTAATAAATAAATATGAGGTGCACTCAGTGACCTGCATACTGTGGGAAAGTTTTGTTTTACAGTCCTACATAGATATGTCTGTCCAACAAATTCATAACAGAGGCTCAGTAACATCAATAAGCCAAAGAAGAAAAGACTTTATGAACCAGATTCTTGTCTTCAATAGCATCTCAGATGGAACAGGAGTGATTGAAAAGAAGAGGAGGAGTAAGGGGACAGCTGGAAAATTGACAACCAAGAGGCTTCAACTTCAGAACCCTCCACAGGTACCAACCACAGGCAAGATGTCAGTGAGTTCTTCTGACTGTAGAAACAGGATTCATCCAAGAATTACTTATATTTACAGTAAACTGATCTGCTTAATCACTGTGAGGCTCATCCATGTTGATTTGCTTTTCTCTCGTGGGATTTCCTGGCTATGTGCATTAAGGGCAATAGGTTTGCATAAGGAACAGAGCACACGGACTGCCAAGGGATATAACAGTGCAGCTGGAGTACAAACTTAGGCTGCCTGAAATACATGTCACAGGAATAATGAACTTCCTGTAATCTGCTTGTTAAAAAATGTTTTTCTCGAGTCATCTGTTTCGTTAAGGGACAGTAAACAACAGCTGTTTTGGCAATGATTTTCCACTTCGATATTTTAATCCAGGATTTAATAGTCCCCAAGTCCTAAATTTCTCTTTGATTGAAGTCTTGCCCACAGAATACAACCCAAACATCTGATGTGCTCTTGTGAGGTTGAGAAGGGCTAGTGAATTGCAGAAGAGCAGCTCTGGAGTGGCTGTTTCATCTCTGGGCTTGAATAATGTACTGTTGAACTTTTAAGTACTTCAAAATGCTTGTGAATGATGCTGCCACGGTCATTCTACCACAAGGTTTCCATGTGCCAAGACATGCATGGATAGTCTTCAGGCAGACTTAACGTACCTGTATACGCTCTGAAATATTGCTATTCTGAGTATTAGAATCATATTGATTCTGCTGTAGAGGACTTCTATATTGGTGGATGGTGAGTTACAGAGCTTTGCACATAAAATTGATTTTGGACCTGTTGATCATTCCCGGATTTACATTTTTGTTTCATAACATTTCACAAGAGGCCTTATTTCATCCACAGCAAACATCTGAATAACTCAGTGCTTAGTAGTTGAATCAATGCCCACTGAAATCAGTTGAAAAGCTCCTACTAGTTTAGAAGCATCTGTGTCTAATGTAGCATTCCTACAGGTTTGTTTTTGCTACAGGAGGGGGAGAAGTTTTCTCAATGCAAGCAAGAAAGTATTCTTCATCTGAACTAACTAAATCAAAATAAATCCTAACAAAGGAAAAGTGTTTGTAGGTTTCATATCAGTGGGAGAGTGTGGGAAGCTTGGTATTTAATCTGTTAGCTTGTGTGAAACCTATACCTTCACTGACTGTATATTCAGTAGACTAATTTAGGAATTGATTTCTTTTTTGAGGGAAAGAGAAGGCTAAGAGACTTTAGCCAGCATCTTCTTTTCCAGATCCACCTTTGTAAGTGGAAGAGGTTATTTTCCCAAGCTGCCTGTCTTCCTTTTGCTGTATGAAGTTAGTTTTTCCTTAGGCTTATTGGCAAACGACTTCCCAGGAGTGTTTCTTAATTTACTTCTGGCAAGATCAGCTAAGCTTGCTTAGACAGGTTCAAGTCAGACAGCAAACAACTTGCATTAGGCTGTGGGAGGATGTTTCTCAATGTTCTATCCCCTGAAGTTCAGGGAAAGCCAGTAAAACAGACAGACAAGGCGAGGTTGTTCCTTGCCAACTCCTGTTTCCACTTAAAGCAACAGGAGTACAGACATCAGCAAGTCCATGACATCCAAGCCTGTAACAGCAATTGAAAAGGAGCCCAGGAGAAAAAGGAGAAAAAGGGAGAAAAAAAATGCACTTACAACAAAATAAAAAATAGTATCTCCATAAGTTTAATTGAATTTCTGAAAGTGGAAGAAGTTCAGCTCTTATGCTATAATTTGTTAAGTGAATTCTAAAAGTCTAAAGAAACTGGTCTTCTTTCCCACATACCTCACTATTATTCCATCATCTAGGCAGACTACATCACTACTGCAGGATTCCATTGGTCATGAACCTTCACAATTTTTTGACACCTCAGTAATTACCCATCTCAACGTATGCACTTGTATCAAGCTCACACACAATTAATGAATCAACTATACTAATCCCGCATTTGCTGTGGACGGGAGTAACCACATTTGTTTCAGGATATTATAATTCAGTATTCTGAAACCTGTACAAAATTCACTGAAGAGGAGCTGAAAGACATTTTAATCAATGAAATCACTGAGTTCATATTACTCCGATGTCCCTGCAAACAGATTAAATGCAAAGACAAAATGATACAAAGAAATGGAGAAGAAATGACTGCCCTAACTCGTTCCCAGCTATCTACTGTTCTGATATCAGATATCAATACACTCTCAGATCTGCCAAATGAGCCAATTGTGTAATACTCTTTAACCCATGTCCATCAAAATAAACTTGGCTATTTCAGGTAGCTTAAATAACATTGTTAACTCATCTCACATTGCCTCACGTGGGTTAATGAATGAATAATTCACACAAGCAGCTCAACTGCTAGATCTGAAACTCTGGTAACTCTTAGTAAGAAATAATGTGTTTCATCAGCATTGGTGAAATGAAAAGTTGTGTCTCCCCTGTACAACACTGTAATCATGCACTAAGATCATCATAGAGCAAAACTTGATAGAAAAACATTCTCACCAAAGTAAATTTTCATTGCGAGTAGTTTTTCCTAGGATTTCACTTTGAAGCGGTTTGAATGAGGGCTTGGCATAGTACCCTGACATTCTATTTGTAAAGCCCTGTTCTGTAACCAAATGAACAATACATGTTGAGCCTATGAAAATCTCTACAGTAAGCCAGTTAAACTGTGCTCATAAAAGGTTTCAGGTCAAAGGTAAAACCAACTTGAGTTACGTGTACAGACTAACAGCAAAGCTCGTTTGTTGGACCTGCATATTCCAGTCATACAATGGATAACGTAAGGAACACAGCAGCTTGGCTACAAAGATGTAATGGAAAACTCAAGGCCATCAGTCTCTTTTGGGGAGTGCATCAATGCCAGCTGAAGCTGCAAGGAATTTTGTTTGTAAATTTTCTTCAGATATACTCCTGGAACGCATATCCATCATGGGTACCTTTTAGAGACTGGTGTAGTTCCCCTCTTCAGTCAGCAGTTTTCTATAAGCAGAGTTAATTCCTTTTTTAAAGCTACTCACTTCCTGAGTCTGGACAGTCATTGTTCTGACTCTGTTGGGCATGTTCCCAGGCACAATTTTCTCCCAGAATGCCTAGCCATACGACTGCTTCATACACCGAAACACATGCGAAACTTTTACACGTGTGTATACTAATATTAGCAAGAGCACTGTTTAATCCTTTATCGTGTAATGCAAGATAGCAGAAAAGTACTATCAATTGTTTAATTGATGAAATTGCTGATGATATCACATAAGAACGAACACTCAGAATCCTCTGCAAGTGACTTTTTACCCAAAACCCAACAAGCAGGCACTGAGCCCACAGGTGCACACAGATCCATTCAAATACCCATGTCCTAGGAAGGGGATGATCCCAGAGGTCTTACTTTCTGAAGACGTGTTTTCTGAACAGCTGTAGAATACTATCTGGCAGGCATCTCCCCTTAGGTTCTTAAGCAGGTAGAACCTACATTTAACCACTACTGATAAGAATATCAGTAGTCTTTCTTCCTGACCCCTAACAAAAGTCTGGACCTCCCCAGCTTTTCTTATTTTTGTGACAGTCAGGTTTTATTGCAGGTATGCTTTTAGCTCAGACAATATTCCTATTCAAGCTAAACTGTCATTAAAAAAAAACAAAACAACACACCAAACAAAAGCCCCAAAGATAGCATATCATATAAATTAAAACTCATTCCTTTCCTAGTGCTTACACTTAAAAACTCAGTTTTTTTCTTTGGCTTTCCTACGAACTAGTCAGCTAATTCTGGAGTTCTCTTCTCCTGAGGAACCACTTTTTATGGTTATGAAGTAATAGTGAGTCAGTGAGTCAGCAGACAAGCTTCCTGAGTGATGTCAGCAGAACTTACTTCTCACCCTATTCTGCAATACGGTAGGATGTGTCAGATGAACATTGCTATATATATTTACCAGGACTGCGTCATACGTTATCTTTCACCTTTCCCCTAGTTTCTCTCTTCACCACTCCTCCTCCCCCCGCCCCCCCCACTTTTCTAGCCTTTTGTATCACAATCAACATCCTTGGTTTAAAAAACAAGAAAAAGAAACAGATTCACCAATCAGGGTATCATCACTCTCATCCTTTTTTACTTGATCAGCCCTCTGATCAGTAAACTACACATTTACACAAAGGACAGAACTAGTCAGGTAGCAGAAATACAATAATGTAGTCCACTAAATAATTAATGTCAGTACCTCATGTTTTGCTAAATCTCTTCAGTGGGGCCTACTTGTAAACCTTTCTTTCAGAGAAAGCTGGAAGATTATGGAGCTTCTGGCAGAAAACAATCATCAAGGGATCCTTTAAAGGCATGTAATTTTTCTCAGAACAGCTGCAACTAAGAAAAGCAAAGCAAAAAAAAACCCCAGGTCTGTGCTATTGTTTCATAAGAACTTTCAAATTTTGGAATAACTAACAGTGCCATCTGTAAATGCCATTTCAAAGAAAAAAATAACTTTTCAAAACCACAAGGGTCTTCTCGAAATGTAATATGCACTATTTAGAGTACAAAACAGCCTCATGGAAATTATGCTCATAACAGTAATAACTGTACGCAGAATGATTTGCACTGATAAAAGTAAGTACCTAATTAAGAGTGGAAGAGAATTTTTTCTTAAACATCGACTCCATCTCTGACAGTCCCAATTCTCAGACCTAGAAAATACATTCAGAACTAGTTCTTGGTAAAATTCTTAACTCACTCAACTTTGTATTTTACTTCAAGTGATCTGTCTTACGTCCATCAAGGAGCAGGCAGAGATTCCAACAGGTATTGCATGAATATCTCAGGATTTGGAGGCCACTCTTCTACTACAGCTATTCTGAAGAAAAAGTTTGTATTTTCTTAGGTTATTGGCAGATAATGGTTCATTTAGATCTGAATCAAAACATAAAAATAAAGTATTGTGCTGGAAAACGGCTGGTATTCCTGTCTTGAGACACCATTTTAAACCATGAAAATACATATAATTTAATACTTTTTATGCAAAGACTCTGTTCCCCCAGATGAGAGAGTCTTGTAATTGTTTTTGCAAAATGACTTAATTTTATCCTTACTTTCAGATCCCTCTTTCAAAAGACAACCCTTATGAACTTACTGAAGTTGCTTGAGTCTATTGGTTTCCAGTGCATCCCACATTTGGAAAAAAAAAAAGAAAAGAGTAATGTGACCTATGGACTTTTACAGTGAATATGTATGCAATTCATAAGCCTACTAATCTTCTTCCTTCTTAGCAGCTATGGCTTTAGCAGCTTTTCAACAGTTTTCTTCTGATACTCTAAACCCAGTACTGATCTTCCTAGGTTTTCCCAGAAAGCTTCTGTCAAAGTACATGAATAACTTAAAAAATTTCTTTTCTTGCTCTTTGATGTGGATTATTGTGTGGGAATCTATTTTAATTGTTTCATTGCAGCATCTGAGTTTTAGTTCCACCTATGTGGTGCTAAAATTCTTTGCTAATCCACATATTGCTTATCAGTATCAGTGAAGTGTGGAAACTTTTGTAGCTGTATCACTGCTAGACAACATGTAATGCTCCACAGTGAAATGAACCATTCATAAAATAATTATACAAAAATTTTGAAATATTTTACAAAACTGATGTTTTGTTTTATGTAAGAAGAAAGGTACAGTATCATGAATGGTAATCAATTTTCAGATTATATCACCTACTTCTTAGAATCATAGGTATTGTCCTGGTTTTGCTGGGATAGAGTCATAGAACTAACTTTCTGCACAGAAAAACTGCATTTTAGAGCAGACTGCAGCACTTAATTCTGTGAGGACAACGTTGATAAGACACTTTGATTTAGCTTATGGCCAGCTCTGGAATGCAGGTTTCCATAGTGAGCAAGGGCTTTCGCAGTTTTGGACTAGCCAGGTGCAAAAGCTGGGAGGGGCGAGAGCCAGGGCATCTGCCCCGAGGTGGCCAACAGAAGGATTCCGTACCATAAATGTCACACTCCTTATACATGGGAATATTCTCTGGGATGACCCTTTCTCTTTGATGGCTGCCGTCTCTGGAGGGTCTCACCCCCCACCCCATCCCTGAGCCCTACTCTTTGCTCCCAGCCCTGCCCTGCTGGATGCGGTGACTGTCGCGTTCTGGCTGGAGCTGCGCTGCTCGCCGTGTGCGGCATCAGCGCTCACTGCTGAGAGGGTGCAGCCGCCACCCCTGCATTGGCTGAGTATAACCTGCCGTATTTTATACTTGTATTGGTATTGATACTAAGATTTTTACTCTTTTATTAAATCTGTTTCTACATCAACCCACACATTTCCTTTTCCCAATTTTTCCCCCTCATGTGAGGGGGAGCGTTGGGAAATAAAACAACTGTCTAAACCACAACAGATATTCAATATGCTCGTACATATCCTCTACATGCTCACAAGCTCTTATGTTAATTATAAAATTTCTTTGAATTTTTGTGTAAAAGTTAGTTCTGCACAGCTATACGATTTTAAGAATAATTTCAATTATTTATTTAGAAAAAAACACTTCCTATTTCTGTTTACCGACAACTTAGATATATATGGTAGCAAATTAATCTTCTGATAGTTTCCAGATATCATTTGGATATCATCTTGTAACTCCTACATGATTTTGTAACAGCATTAACAATAATACATTTTGATCATGTGGACTTACTGATGCTTTCTCTCCTCTTCCAGCAACTCCGGAAGTTAAAAGAAACTATGACTTTTTTTGGTTCATTACAGCTCCTAGTTTTGTTAACGAGAAGTTTACTGCAGGTATCAATTAGAGTAAGTCTTTTGAGGGAAAAAAATAATGAAGACAAGGTAGCGCAAATATGCCCAGCCTTCTTTGCTATATTTGTATGTTGATCACTAAATTAAAACTCATTGTGAATACCTCATTTGTTTCATCTTACATTAGTGAGTTGTATGACACATTATCTGCACTTGAAAAGAGTACTGCACAGTCTAGTTGTGCCTATTCTGCAAGATACACATAAATAACAGTTTGAAGTATAACAGGCAATATGATTTTTGTGACAATACTAATTACCATCTAATGACTTCTGTCCTCCCACCACTCCACTTCGTAGACTCACAGCAGCACTGAGGCTGGAAGACACCTTGGGAGGTCTCTAGTCCCACTCCATGCTCCGAGCAGGATCGGCTACAACAGGTTGCCAAGGACTGTATCCAACTGAGTAATGAGTATTTCCAAGGGTGGACAGTCCACAACTCTTCTGAGCAATCTGGTCCAGTGTTTGAATAAAAAAAGGTTTTTAGTATGTTTAGATGGAATTTCTGGTATTTCAGATTGTGCTCATTGTCTCTCACATTATGCACTCACAACCCTCATCAGGTGTTTATATTTATATTTAGCCTCCACTTCACAAGCTTAAATAGTCCCAGCTCTCTCAGGCTCCCCTTTTATGAAAGAGGCTCCAAGCCCTTCATCATCTTTTTAGCTTTTTGCTAGACTCACTCCAGGGTGTCCATGTCTCTCTTGTATCAGACAGCCTTGTACAAGCCAGACTTGGACACAGAACCCAGGTGTGTTGCACCAGCACTGAACAGAGGGGAAGGATAGTTTCCATTAGCATGCTGACGATACTCTGCTTAGTGCACCCTATGACACCATTGGCTTGCTCTGATTCAAGGGCATACTGCTGGCTCATGGTCAGCTTGGTGTCCACCTAAACGCCCAGGGCTTTTTCGGCCAGCTGCTCTTCAGCTGGTCAGTCCCCAGCACGTGACAGTGCATAGGGTTATTCCCAGGCACAGGGTTTAGCACTTCCCTTTGTTTAGCTTCATGAGGTTCTTACCAGCCCATTTCCCCAGCCTGTTGAGCTGTCTATGTAACAGCACCACCATGATGTATACATTTCAAAGCATGCACCCTAGAGTTCTGAAAGTGAACAGAAACTGAGTGGGCATGTCCATTAAAAGAGATGGTTCTGCCTTCTCCCTGCCATTGACTTTTTGTTCCTGTCTGTACCTCTGCACTAACCTTCTTTTCTACACTGGCAAAACAATTTGGTTTTGCTGCTACCTTAATTAATTTGGAGAATGAATTATTGTGTTTCTAAATTAACCGTGACTGTCAGGTTAAAATCATCATGACCTATATAAAGACCTGTGCTGACACTAAGGATCAAAGCAGTTGGGACAGAAGCAAGCTGCAGGGAATAAAGACAGCAGTATCCACTTTCTTCTGTGGCAGTACTAGTCTGACTTAGCTTAGAGCACTCACGGAATTTCAACAAAAATGCTTGCCTTTAAAATATTAAGATAACACATTAAATAAGTTCCAAAAAGCCTGCAGATCCAGTTCAGCAAAGGTTTTGGAGAGTCAACAGCATAACTCATGCATCAAATGAAGGGCAATGTACATAAAAACATACATATAATATATACATAAAAATATACATTAAAAAGACACATTACACACAAGAAGAATGTCAGTACTGTACACAGATTTACATAACGGAGGCAATGATTTCAGTGTCCTGCTATTATTTGTTGATTAGTGGCAAGACTGATATATACATATACGAAATATACATCAGGAAGCTAAGTACAATGACAGGCTTTAATTCCACTGATCAGCCCTATAACCATCATTCTCTGTGTTTTTCTTCTGAAACTTCTTTCCTTAGTGAACTATGGGTTTAGCTGTCTTTGTTCAAGATCTGGTCTGATGCAACTGTGCAACCTTGGATGAGACTATTGTATTTTCTTAGGTTACTTGGAGAAAGAGCTGTGAGAAGCATCATCTGGGGCCTGCACCTATTCACCACCTGTCTGTTGGCTCAGGAACTAGATTTAAACTCTGTCTCTTGCTTTTGATCCTTACCTAATCAAGGTATGATAGAAGCGTGTTCTGGATTTGTACCTGCCTGATCCTGAACCTGCCTTGCAAAATAAAATTCATAGAATCATTGAGGTTGGAGAAGACCCTTAAGATCATCAAGTCCAACCTGCTAAGTCCAACCACTAACCCATGTCCCTAAGTACCACAACTACGCATCTTTTAAACACCTCCAGGGATGGTCACTTAACCACTTCTCTGGGCAGCCTGTCCCAATGACTGACAACCCTTTCAGTGAAAAAAAATTTCCTAATATCCAATATCAAGCTCCCCTGACACAGCTTGAGGCTGTTTCCTCTCTTTCTATCACTTGTCATTTGGGAGAAGAGACTGACACCCACCTGGTTACAACCACCTGTCAGGTAGTTGTAGAGAGCGATCAGGTCTCCCCTCAGCCTCCTTTCCTCCTCAGTTCCCTCAGCCGCTCCTCATAAGACTTGTGCTCCAGCCCCTTCACCAGTTTTGTTGCCCTTCTCTGCACACGCTCCTTCTTGTACTGGACAATTGCTCTGGACAATGTCCTTCTTGTACTGAAGGGGCCCAAAACTGAAACATGGTACTTGAAGTGTGCCTCACCAGAGCCAGGTACAGGGGAACAATCACTTCCCTAATCCTGCTGGCGACACTGTTCCTGATGGCCATTGGCCTTCTTGGCCACCTGGGCACACTGCTGGCTCATGTTCAGGCAGTTATGTTTATGTTAACTTAAGCTACTGTATTCAGAAATCACTGCATAGCCCATCCACATCTAATGAAACAAACTAAAACCAGAATTAATTTTGCCTTCAAAATTCTAGAAAGAATGGTGTTGCAGACAGCAGTGCTCAAAAATTCCTTTGCAGAGTGAGTAAATATCACAAAATGCACATGGTTGCAGTGGTACCGTGTACGTTTTTCTAAGAACAGGCATATACTCCTATCTTTCTTTAGTTGTAATTCTAAGAGAATTTTTGATGAAAAATGCTTTCCTAAATCTGTCTTGGTGTTATGCTGTAACACAGCTGGTATTACCAGTAATTCTAGTACATTACCCTTTGGTTATGGTCTACAGAAGATACACAGCATAAGACTTGTCACTATCACGAGTCTCATTGAAGTTTCATATGAAAGTGACAGACTTGGGCAATTCCACATACATCAGCATAAAAACTATCTGTACAAGAGTGAAACAATGGCTCAAGAAGAAATTATTCAGAAGTAAGCATACCATGTTATGTAAGACGTATGAAACCTCTAAGCACACTAGTATGACAAAAGTGCTGCCCAGTTAGGCACACAAATAATCATTGAAAGGAAAAGTTAATTCCCGTTACATTAACATTGATATGGACATGCTGAGCAGTAAGATTGGCTAACCATACTAATTCTAAAACACTTCTATCTTTCCTTGGGTACCTATTTACTTGCTCTCTTCTAAGAATATTTGTTACTCCTGCAAAATACTAAGGGATGGCCAACTCCAGTCACTGGCTACTATGATGCCCCATTTTTAGAGGGTAAGGAACATCAACCTAAATCACATTAAATTCCTCCTGACTTTTCAAGACTTCTCAAGTGGACTAGATTTCACCGTGCCAATGGGCAGGAAGAGTCTTTTCTAGAGGTTAAGAGGCTTCGTGGACTAAGACAACTAACCAGGACAGTTTCACTTCAGCAGAAAATATTCTCTGAATCAGACTCCAAAACAGTGACAACCAGTGGAGGTGGTAATTATCATCTCAGTGAAAACAGTATTAGGCCCTACTACAGCAAATTATGGTTTGCAATTTCTGTCCCTCAAATACCACAGAATAATGAGTTATTTGACAGAAATACTGTTTTTTCCTAATGCACAGTTTTCTCCTCAGTACAACCAGTTGGAAGATTTGCTTCTGTCTTGTAGGTGTCATCTAGCCAATTCAAGAATATTTTATGGCTTACAGTTTACAGGCTTTCTTAACAACAGACAGGAATTAAAGATATTAAAAGAATGCTGGATTCTAGGGTCCTGCACCTAGCCAGGAATGCACTAGTACAGGTTAGGGGTTGACCTACTGGGAAACAGCTCTGCAGAGAAGGACCTGGGAGTCCTGATTGACAAGTTAAGCGTGAGCCAGCAGTGTGCCAATGGTTTCCTGGGGTGCATCAAGAAGAGCATGGCCAGCAGGTCGGGGGAGGTTATCCTCCCCCTCTACTCTGCCCTGGTGAGGCCGCATCTGGAGTACTGTGCCCAGTTCCCCAAAGACAGGAAACTATGGGAGAAAGTCCAGCAGAGGATTACCAAGATGATGAAGGGACTGGAGCATGTCTTGTATGAAGAAAGACTGAGAGAGCTGGGTCTGTTTAGCCTGGAGAAGACTGAGAGGGGATGTCATCAATGCCTATAAATATCTGAAGGGTGGATGTCTAGAGGAAGGGGCCAGACTCTTCTCAGTGGTGCCCAGCGACAGGACAAGGGGCAATGGGCACAAACTGGAACACAGGAAGTTCCATCTCAATATGAGGAAAATCTTCTTTACTGCAAGGGGGACGGAGCACTGGCATAGGCTGCCCAGAGAGGTTGTGGAGTCTCCTTCTCTGGAGATAGTCAAAACTGGACACAATCCTGTGCAACCTGCTCTAGGTGATCCTGCTCTAGCAGGGGGGGGGTTGGACTAGATGATTTCCAGAGGTCCCTTCCAACTGCTGCCATTCTGTGATTTTGTGGTTCTACATTCATATGTCATGTATAGAAAGAAGTATGTGTCACAGTAGAAAGGAAAGTTTAGACAATTTTTAAATACCTTATAAATGCTGTACACATCACTAAAGAAACTGCAGAATCTTTAAGAAAGGCTATATATAGTGTGAAGGATGGTGGGAGGAAACAGCCAAGATTTCTTCAAATTATCTCCATGGAATATGAACACAATAGAAACTTAAACAGCAGCTTTGTCTAGGTATAACAACCACAAACACACTTACAGAGTTTTGGAACGAGTAGCTATAATTTGAAATATTTTCCCTTTTTCTACAAAAATCATGCTATTGCTAACACATTTAGAACCTGTTGTGCTTTCCCTCACCACCACATGGAAGAATAAATCCTGTAAAACACAAATCATTCCCTTCCTCCCCTGCTTCAGTACAGTTGCATATTCTCTGAATTACAAACAAACTAGGACTTTCGCATATCAGATTACAGCCTGCTATTGTAACTGTGTCTGTGTGGAATAACACTCTGCCTTCACAAAGGCAATACATCAACTGGACACAACACATTCAAATTCACTTAAAAAGTCATGACATCCCAGATAATTATTTTAGCTTGTTTTCACAATTAAAAAGCCTACATCAGAAAGGTAGGTAGGTAGGTAGATAGGTATTGAGGCCCATGCGATAAGCAGTTTTATCTCAACAGATACTTTAGTGCAGCAACCCAGACATAAGAGGAGGGCATAAGATTCAATCCAGAAAAGTGCTTAAACATTCATTTAACTTAAATATTATAGGTAAACACATTGATTTGGGGGATTTCACTACTGTATAAACATGTTTAAATCTTCTCTGCCCCTGTGTTATACTCCTATTAGAAAACATAATGGTCATAAAGATTCACTAACTATTAGCACAAAGCATTAAAACACTGTGATGCATATTCCATGTTCTGTAGAAAATACAGCTTGGCAACATCCATCATTAGAGAAGCCCTCACTATTACAATGTTATTGATGAACTTTTCAAAACATTTTCAGCTTTTTAGGTAACATAGAAACCAATTTCAGTGTCTGAAGTTTCCTGGGAGCAGTTTATATGAAAAGGCCACACTCTATCAGGGAAAACTGAAAGCACATCAAAACTAAATAAAAGCAGGGATAACTTAATGAAAAGAAATGAAATAAACTTCTCCATTTACAGGATTTTTAGCTCCACCTAATGGTAAGAAACGAGATTTTCCTGTCTGCTGCCTATTTGCTATGTAATCACTATTTGAAGACATAACTGAATAGGGTGTATCAAAGCAATAGACATCATTATATCAAAATAACATTAAAAGTAGGGCTTACTGCAACAATAACTAAGAAACACCAACAACTTCACCTCATACAATCAACAACTAATGGACATTTGTTATTTTTGGAGTAATTTGGCATGGTAGTTTCCAAAGAGCCGGGCATGCTCACTGTTACGCATTTGTACGCTAAATAATAGGAAAGATCCTTAGTGGGCAAAAAATGATAGCACTTGAGAGAACCACATGAACTTACATTGGCGAAGATGTGGTTATTATTATTAGAATGCATTGTCATTAACATCACTTTAAAGAAAGGCTGTTCTGAAAATTTTTGTAGGTGGTTAAAAGAAAACCAGTAAAGTCATAATGTAAATACATGGAAGTATGGAAAATACCATACCAGTTTCTCATTAAGGTAATCTAGATTCTAATGATATGAAAGCTTCTTCGTGTCTTTTTTTAATAGTATAAGGAACCTTTCTATTCCTAGAGTTTTGCAAATAGCGAAACATTATTTTAGAAATGTATGTATTTTAGTGCACGTACACTATGTATTTTAATGTATGTACACTAAAATAAGTGTATTTCTAAGTAACCTTAGACTTCAACCCACAATAAGGAGCTATTATGAAATTGATTGAGATTATCGTACATGTACTAAGCTGTCCACATATGCTCAGAATATAAAACGCCAAAGGAACAGCTTCTGCTGGTGTACAACAGTATCCAGTTATGAACCTATAAAGCTCTTATCAATTGCTCCATAATTTTAAACATACCTACAATAACAAAAATGAATGTATAACAAATGGTTTATACCTTCCATGTTTTGGAAGTGCCAAAGAATACTAGATTTATATAAAGTTTGAGCTCTCATCATACGTACATTAAAAAGAACACATGAATATCACTGTACTGCAACAAGTACCTTGGAAGTTATACATCCACAAGTTTTACAGCACATGATATTAGTTAAATCTAGTTACTCTAAGCCTGTTGTGCTTGGGCAATGCATAAACAAGGCTGACTACCTTATCACGCAACTCCTTCTGAAATAATTCATATCAGTCTATTTCACCTAGTGCTAACTGTAGATTTATTCTTGCTATTGCTCATTTTATTTGTAAAACAACATCTTCTTTTGGACAATTCAAGGAAAACCTGTTGCGTGTGTATGTTTGGATTATCTCAGATTGAAACAAAGTCTTCGCAGGGGGTTGCAGTGTTTCATGTATAAACCCATGTAACATTTAAATGTAGTGTGAAAACATGATTTTAGCAGAGAAATATTTTTCAAGTTTTCTAGTTAGTCAATAGTAATATAAAATTATAACAATACTTTGCATTTGTGATGTGTTTTTATCCTGATATCTCACAATGTTACAGAAAATATTATTTATATATAGTATTATAATTAGCATACAGAGATTAAGGAAGAGGAATAGAAATACAGAGAGATTAAGAATTACAGTGGCTGTGTGTATTCCTTGTACCTTTATGTCATGCTATGCCTTCTAGATTTTGCTGTTTCCTGGAAAGGTATAAATGAACAGCATGCATCTGGAACATATCTGCACATTCCACCGCCAAATAGCACCGATTTGATCATATACCTAGACTGTCTCTTAAGTTATGGGATATGTAACCAAACTGTGAAAGAAGTGGAAAATTGTAGAAAAAACATCAGCAGAAAAAGTTCAATGAGCAGTTACTCTTCTGAAAAGAGCAAACAGAAATACATGGAGAGTAAGGTCATGAGTGAAACCACCACCCATGGTAAAGTGCAGAGAACTCTATTTATTTACTTCGGGAAGATGAAAGGCTGAGTCATTCCTGAGCCAATGACTTAAACCTTGGATAGGGAGACATCCTACCTCACTCCTCACTCATCTGATGCCAGAAGTAAGTTACAAGGTCATTCACCCCAGCTTTTTCATGCAGGATATACAAAACTTGTACAGAGAAGCCTCTGGGAATGCTGCAGTCTTTTGTGTTCAAATGAAAACACCATTAGCTGAGAAAATAAAATGGCTAGGTGGCATTCATCTAGCTAATTGTTTACCTGTGGAGCCCTGAAAGAGAATCACTTCTGTACTCTAGGACTCTCCAACAGGATCAAATACTTTATTTCTACATACAAACCAGCCTCTGCATCTAGCCCATTCTCACATCTGACTTCTCACCCTTTTCCCTGTAAAGCACTTAATAAATGAAAAAGGCACTGTGAAAGGAAAAAAAAAACCCAAACAAGGAAACAAACACATACACACTCATTTGTTGTATTTACATATGCTCTGAAACGTGGACCCAAACTCCAGTATTCTCACCGAGTGACTATTTTTCCCCTTGAGGGAAGGGTCCCAGGTAGGTGCCTCCAGGATTAAAATCGTAAGAGTGAACTTAGATTCTTTAGCCACTTCCCTGCTCCCTTCTTAGAAAGCTTTTTGCACTTCCCTAGTATAAGAATTGTTGCTCCTCTAATTCTTAAATGAAAACAGTTAATATAATGATAATGTTTATGTTTACTTGCCTCCATTTCCTTTTCTGTTTTGTTCAGTTTTCTAGGAGCATGCCAATTTCCAACGGCATCTGTGAGACTTAACAATAAACATAACATAAATTTTGAGAAAGCTTTCCACACCTACCTTTTCTCTTTCTGTTAAGGAGAGATAAAATAACAAATGCGTTTTGCTCAGTGTTATGCACTTCCAATCAGTCCTCACAGGACCAATGAAAGGCTAATTGGGTAGGCTCTATTTTTTAAAATAAATGAGCTAAGTGTTGGAGTTAATCATAGATGTTGAAGCCAATAAAAATCATTAGCTCATATTGTTTTCTTTAGACTACACAGGAGTAAACAATGCTTCTCAGAAAAGCAGTCAGAAATTAAATATCTACCATTTCTCAGTGGGTTCTGTTGGTTATTATTACATGTTAAGGAACTATGTCTTATTTCACATCTGAGGTTGTATGACATTATATTCCATCCATTATTTCTTGCTGCTTTTCTCCAGATTAAAAAGTCCTATTTACTCTTTGTGAAGGCACTTATTTATTCTAATCAAGCCAACCCTGATCTTTTGATAAACAGAGCAAGTCATGAACTTTTAGTCTCTTTGTAAGACATTTGTAATATATTTTCAATATATTCAGCTGAAACCATAGCATCTCTAAACTAAACTGTATGTCTGTTTTCTCTAACACTGCCCTTTGCCATATAAAATACCAACAGCCATCTTGGCAACACAGTATTCCCCAAAGACTGATAACCATTTCTGCCCCAGACTATCAATAACCTGCTCAATATAAATGGCTGGGATACTCTCCTTACCTGGCCTGCTATTTTATATATCTGTTACACACATTAAATAATGTGATTACAAGTGAAAGAGAAACCAAATCAAGTTCACAGTCACTTTGCTGTCATCATTATATTGCAAAAGGCTAAATGGAACAAAAATACTTATGCATGATGACTATTAAGACAAAACCAGTGAAGACTTAACAAGAATTTCAGTCTCTATGGTACTGAACTGGTTACAAGAAACACGTTTTCTTGAAAAGGAAGTTACAAATGAGGTTATGTTACTACACACAGCCAATAAGACCTAGGTTAAATACCTACACGTGATGAGTCAGATTAGATAGGCAAGGGACAGAGTGAGTCAGCATCATTTAACCCAAACTTTAAAACAAAATTTATGTTCAAGGATATTCATACTAGGATAGGATCAATTATCTCACCAGCTACAGACAGATCAAAAATCACATAAATCACAAATCTCAGTGTACTTACAAAATGACTGTCTTTTGTATGTTTTCGCTCATGTAGGCTAACTGGTCAGGTTCGACATACAGCAGCATATGGAATATTGAGTTGAGTAGAGAGAAGTGGCTGTTGCATAACAGCAAACCCAGGAACCTGCTAAAAAATAGAAAGCAAAAGCTAACAGCAGAGACCAGGCAATGGAGAGTTCTAGCAGAAACAGACATTGAAGAACCTTGTGCTTATCTAAAATCCCATTTCCTATGTGTTGCCAAAACCAAGAAGTACCATGCTCAATCATTTTAGCATGAGTAACCTCTCTTTATCAGCTCCTGAGGACTCATATAAGAAATAATACTCAATGGCATCATAAGCATTTTTAAAACAATTCTGAGACCCATTATCTTCTAAGCTGGACACAGAGAGGCTGTAACTGAAAAGTTTTAAAGGGAAAGGGAACATAACGGTTCCAGAAAAATAAACAGAGAAAGCCCTAGGAAGATAAATATGTCCAAAAATCCTGCCCATTTTATACAGAGAAGATTGAGATAACTTGATTTTTTAAATTAATGATTTTAAAGTATTCCTGAATTTAGGCCAGTATTTTAAATAGCATTTGTTAATTTGTTAAAGAAGACTGTACAAAGAAAGAGATCCTTCTACTCCCCTGCTTGTATTTATGAAGACCTTTCCAGCAAGAAGAACTCGTCTAACTTAGGTTTTGATCTTATAATGCAGTGACAACTGGAGAAAACTTGCAAGACTGGATTGAACTTCTCACACTTTCAGACAAAATGGTTGTTTTCAGACAGATGTGTTTGCTGAAATAGTGTTGTGAATTACAGTTACATTTTTAATTAAAGTGAATCAGATACATGTTTTAAGCTGAAGCTATGTATGGCAATAACTGTATGTTTATCCTGTGTCTGTATGTCTCTGATTGATTAAAGCCAGAAAGAGCTTGTGAGTCCTCAGTTTCCACCTCATATCAAACAGTCTGAGAGAATAAATTGTGAAATCATAACCAGCTTTATAATAAGATGAAATATTTGAAGTCAGAGCTTTCCATCTTATACAGCTATTCAAAAATAAAAATTATTAGGATCTACCACATATTACAGTGACACCATTATTTCAACCAATTTTTAACACATAGCTATTAGCAGAACTCCTTGGGCCAGCATACAACCACCTTTTTGTTAATTTTCATTATCCATTTTCTGGACAAAACTCCTACTCCATATGTCAATTCCCAAAGCCAGAGAAAATGAAGTGGTCTCTGATGTCATGCCCATAATTCATGTGACTGCAAAGGCAACTACAGGATTAAGGAATGAATTCTTCCAGCAGTTATGAAGAAATTATCAAGTGCTCAGTTGCTATAACATAGAATTTTTAAATTACAGGTTTTCAGCATCAGTCACAAGCTGCCTGGCACACACATTCTACAGAGTATTATTTTTGAACAAAAAACCCATTGAGGCTTAGATTATCTACTCCTGTTGAAAGATAATAAGGGCAGGATGGATCAAGGAACTCACAATATTCCAGGAAACTGTTATTTTGGGTGCAAGCATTCAACCTAATCTCTCTGGGCTAGAGAGGTACAAAAAGAGATCAATTAGCTGTCTTTCTTTTGGCCTCATCCTCTCCTTTGGGTAGGTGGAATTTAATGATGGCATGAGCAATATACTCACTGATACCAGAATGATGGTCATCTCAATTTTTGTGACAGTTCTGGCGCTCAGTGACTTTTTGGGGTACCTTATTCAACTCACAAATTCATAAAAACATGAACCCATTGCAATACTCCTTGAGTTTCTTAGTGGGTTACTGAATTGAATTGGCTTAATGGTATGCCTAGTGGTTGTCAGAGCTGTTGTGAGGTGATGGAAATGTGCAGTCAGAAGAGAAGACACAGTCCTTATGGGGAAGGGAAGGGAGGGGAGAAATATTTCACATGGAAGAAACTTACAACGACCATCTAATCTGACTGCCTGAGTCACTGTTTCCACAGTCATGGTCCTCCAACTAAAATGACTGGGCAACCCAAGGTGTAAAATTACAATTAAAGACTGAGGAAAAGAAAGCATCAAATACCTTTGCTGTTGGTCGCCCTGGCAGTGACAGATGTCTCCAGACACATAAGGCAAGGGGGTGCATTGGCTGCCAGGGCACACTGCTGACTCATACTGAGCTTAATGTCAACCAGCACCCCCAGATCCCCTTCTGTAGGGCTGCTCTCCAGCAACTCCTCTCCTCTCCCAGTCTATATTTGTGTTCAGTGTTCCTCCATCCTAGGTGCAGAATCCAGCATCTGCTCTTGTTAAATTTAATGTTGTTGTTTGTCCAGTGCTCCAATCTGTCCAGATCCCTCTGCAAGTCATCTTGTTGCTTGAGTCAACAGCACCTCCCAGTTTAGTATCACCAGCAAACTTATTAATGGTGCATCCAACTCCTGCATTCAGATCATTGATAAAAATGTTGAACAGAAGTGGCCCTATAATTGAACCCTGAGGAACACCTCTGGTGATGGGCCATCAGACATATGTAGCCCCATTCACTACAGCCTCTTGAGCTCTGCCCTTCAGACGGTTCTTCACCCAGCACACTGTGCACCCACTCATCTCACAGTTGGATAACTTGTCCAGAGGGATGCTGTGAGGTACAGAGCTTTCCCTTTGTGAGCCCATGCTGACTGTGCCTGATGATTGCATTGTCCTCGAAATGCCTTTCAGTAGCACCCAGTATAAACTTCTCCATAAATTTTTCCAGGTACTAAGGTTAGACTAACAGGTCTGTAGTTTCCTGGGTCTTACCTCATCCCCTTCTGGTAAACTGGAACAACACTGGCTAGCTTCCAGTCAGCAGGGACCTCCCCAGACTCATAAGACCTTTGACACACAAGGGGTCCTGCTGTAACAGCCACTCCCTCTTCCAGTACCCTGGGATGAATCCCACCAGACCCCAAGGTCTATCATTAGGATTAAAGACCGAGGCAAAAAAACACAGCGAATGCCTCTGTTTTTTCTGCATCTCTATTTGCCAGGTGACCATCTTTATCAAGGATCAGCCCAATGTTTTCCTTAGACCTCCTCTTGCTCTTAAAATGCTTCAAAAATCCTATCTTGTTGCCTGACACAACACTGGCCAGTTTCAACTCGAGCTGAGCTTTGCCCTTTTGTGCCACTGGACCTGGGTTTTCTCTGAGGCCCACCAGCAGCTTTTGGTGACAAACCCAGCAGCCACCTTCTGACCCTCCCCTTGTCATGCACGGGTGGCTTGGCTGCAGAAGAGCTCACGGAGTGGTGCGCGAGAAGAAGGTGAGGGGTCCCGGGGAGCACAGATAAGATACTCTGCCATTTCTGCGGGGTTGACTTGCAGCAGAGAGGAGCTGTGCTGGGTGAAGTCCTGCAGAGAGCACACAATGGGGAGGGGTGGTGGGGATGGTGGTGAGGGGTGGTGGGGAACTGACAGTGCCCATCTGCCACAGAGGGGTCCTTTGCAAGCAAAGGAGAAGAAATGCCAGTGCCACGTCTGGATCTGGAGGAGTGGGAAGAAAGCATGTGCTCAATGGCAGCAGCACATCCATCTTTTTTGGCTCGTGGCCCATAGCACTTGAATGAGGGAAAAGAAATCCCAGCAAGACCAAACAACCTGACTCAGAGATGCTCTGGTCAGCACAGAGGCCTTTCAAGTCCATAGGGTGAGACCCCCATGGCTCTCAAATCAGGGTAAAGAACCCCTGCAAGAGTACAGGGCAAGGTGCCATGACACCCTGCTCAAGGGAAAGAGGCCCTGCAAGAGCTGAAGGCCAAGACCTGCGGTGCTGTGCTCTGGGGAGAGATGCACTTTGAGAGCACAGCTCCAGCCCCATGATGGTCAAAGCAGGGCAACAAGGCTGTGCAAGACCAGAGGCAGAAAGCCCCATGGTGCTCTGCTGTGGATGACAAGACAAAAATCGCGAGCACAGACCCAAGAAAACAGGAAGACAGCAGCACGGGTAGAGATAGCAATGTCACTTCTTAGTTACACATAGATGGCTTCTGCAGTTCTTGAGCCTTTATTTTCTTTTACTGCCTGCCAATTAAACTTAGAGGGCCGGGAGCCCTCAAGGACTGGCATGTGCCCTTGCTGTTGGCCCAGCCCTGGTTTCGGCAGTGCCTGAGGCATCGCTCTACTGTTGCCAGAGGGGCAGCCTCTTCTTGGCTGGAGAAGAGGCCTCAGGGCTGCCAGCCCCCCTCTTCGGGAGTCGCCACAGCTCCCCATGGGAGTGTTCCCTGCCCCAGCTGGAAGTAGATGGATGTGCTGCGGCCTCCTCAGGCCTCCTCCTCCCCCTGGCGCTCTTCTTGCTTCCCAGGGATTGGAACAGGGGCAGACAAAGGGCTACCGGGACCCCCATGAAAGGCAGCTGCTGAGATGCTGGGGAGGTTGTCCTCATTGCTTCCTCCAGGGCTGACAGAGGGTGCTGGGCCAGGTGTGTGTGGGCCCCTCCTTGGGAGGCAGTGGGATCAGGGGCAGCCATGGGGCTGCCCTCATGCCCCCTGGCAGAATGGCTCTCCTCCAGGCCCAGCAGACAGTGGGACTCCCCACTGCACCGTTGCATGGTGACATCAATAAGCTGGTGCACAACTGTTGCTGTGCAGTTTTGGAGGGAGGCCCACAGCAGCTGGAACAGTAGATCTTCCAGCCCAGAGAGAACCAGGAGGGCTATGACGAGGCCCTCCATTGTGGCAGCCCACAAATGTCAGTTCCCAAAGATAAATCACAGCTCCTGACGCACCCAGGTCAGAAGGGACTGGAGGAGGGCTGGGTTTACCGGAAAAGGGATGCCAAGGTGTTGGGCTGGAGGTCTTCCAGAGAAGCCCTTAGCACCAGCCTCACAGGCTGTGGTTGTTTTGCTGCAAGGTGACAGAGGCTGTGGACAGCTGGATGGCCAGGAGCTCCTCCTGCCTCATGGTAGATGACTGATGATGCTGCAAATGATGCGATGACATGCTCCTCAAAGTCGTCATCTGCCCGCACCAAGTGCATCATGGAGAGGACCCTCCTCTTACAGAGAGGGCATTCAGGCTTGCTTTCAGCCCACCACAAGATGCGTGGGTAGCAGAACTGGTGGAGGCATGGGGTCACATAGCTGGCCTCCTTTCAGCTACCCAGGCATATTGGACAGCAGTTATCCAGCTCCATGGCCATGCTCTCCATGCGCTGCAGTGGGCTGGGGGGAGCTGCAGATGTCAAGCCACTCCCTCTCACCTGTGCTGCAGCAGCGGATGTCACCATAGAAAAGGAAGAGAGCCCACATCATTGGCTGGCCTGGGGAAGGGTGAAAGGAATACGCAGGTCCCTCAAGAAGGAAACCTCTCCAGCTCTCCAAGATGATGTGTCCCTGCACAGCTCATCTCTACTGCTGCAAGTGCATCTACAAGGTGTCCCAGCTGCCTGAACCTGGCAGAGCTAGGGAAAATCCTTTCATGGCTCTGGAGTTGAGCACAGAGAGCTGCAATAGCTACCTAAGCATGATACCAAAGGCCTCACTCAACACTCCAAACCTTGCGAACTCACTCAGCTGGAGTGCGGGCGCAAGCCAGCTGGCTGGGACTCAGCACCCAGGCATAAGTGGTAAGGAACACATGCTCACAATCCATTGCTCGGGGACATTATAGTCCATCACTTGGAGATGTTGCAGTTCAACCCTCGGTGACATCAGAACACATTGCTCAGGGACTCTGTAACAACAGAACCCATCGCTTGGTGACTCAGTGACTACAGAACCCATCGGAACCTGTCACAGTGGGCCATCCTTGTCCATGGCACTCGCCCTGGCAGCACTGCCGCCTCAGCAAAGCCTCTGCCCACTCTATCCTCTCATCTCTTGTCTTGTGCCCGGCACTGGTGTTCCATACCAGCCACTGAGGGCTCAGCCATGTCTTCCCAGGGCCCCGACAGGTTGCTCTGGCAGTGGCGGATGTCTCCAGACATACGGCAAGGGGGTTCATTGCCTGCCAGGGCACACTGCATACTCATGCTGAGCTTAATGCCGGCCAGCAGCCCCGTACCCCTTTCTGCAGGGCTGCCCTTCAGCCACGCCTCTCCCAGTCTATACGTGTGTAAGCGTTCCTCTGTCCCAGGTGCAGATGGCCCAATGCTCCAATCCATCTAGATCCTTCTGCAAGTCACCTTGTAACATCTGCTGCCTCCTCCAGCACCCTGGGATGAACTGCACCCGGCTGCACGGAGGGACAGACATGCAGCTGGCAGAGCTGCTCCCCTACCACTCCAATGAGTGGGGCTCCTGACTCCTTCAGGGCCCAGGCATTTCTCTCTGAACCTATTCACACTGCCACAGCTTCCCACCTTACAGAAAACGCACCAAGCACTATTTTGGGTAACAAGAATCAAGCGTGAAGCGAGCAGCCTTGTCTGGGCAGACAGCTGGAAAGACCTGCTGACGCCCCTTTCTGACATTTCTTTTTCCTTACACAAACCAACATCTCACAGAAGCCCCGGCCAGGGCACAGCCAGCGCCAGCCGGGGACAGCATCCCACAACCCCCGACCCTCACACGGCTGCTTGCCTAGAGGGGGTCCCCGGGGCAGCCCCCTCTCCCTCAGGCACAGCCGGGCCGCGGAGGGAACCGAGCGCCGGGGTCCTCTGACGCAGTCGACGGCTCCCGGCCGCCGCCGTACGTGGGCGCCCCCTGGCCGCAGCAGGGACTCCGGGGGCGCTGCGCGCCCGCT